>PNEQ01084653.1:0-36937 GCA_003012365.1 Medauroidea extradentata
AAAAAAAAAAAAAAAAAAAAAAAAAAAAAAGTCTTGAGGCCTTTATGTACATTCTTCTTATGTTTAGTAAAAGGGTCACTACACACTTTTTGAAGAATTTCAAAATTCGAAAGAAAATTACGCCTATGATATACAAACACAAGTTGAACATTGGAGCATTTAGTTCTTACCTCTAAACGTTCTCAATCTGATTGATTCAGTAAGCTCTGTTGTACAACTTACTGGGTGAATTGGATTTAGAACAGAACAATTTTCTTGTAGGCACACACAACTTTCCATTTTCAAAAACTAACACAAAATTATTCAACACACATCAAACTTAAGAGCAATTTTCGTGGTTGATAGAACAGACTGCATTTCAAACATTCACAAACAATATCAATCACAGACTGATTGAAAAGGTTTAGTCTCTATCCACGTGAAAACCTGCCATGCTGCTATCCCACGACTTGAACATATTCCTTCTCTCTCTTCCCCGCGCCATCCCTCTGTGTCCCTAAAATTTCTGCAGCTTAGATGTCACTCAAAGGCTGATAACAAACCTGAGTATCTGGCATGACGCCACTATTTCTCATGCCTTTTAAATTTAAATTTTATCATTTTAACAGAAGGCAATTCTTTGTAAAAAGAAATTCAAAAAACAATAACTCAAAAATAAACAAAACACTCTTTCTAAATTTTTACTGCATTTAATATACGGTAAGAAGATCGTAGAGAAAAAGTTTTAAAGATGTGTTATTTGTAACTTAAGAGTAATAGCAAATTTTGTAAAACTAAACATTTTGCATTTTATGCATATTGATATTTTTAATTTGATTGTTTTGCTTGTTTTCTTTATGTACTTAAATAGAGCTGAAAATTATCTTTCATTTGACACTCAAATAAACCTGATAGCTTAAAAACTAAAAGACTTATAACAGTTTCAGTCAACTGATGTAGGTCTTTAGAGAGCATAAATTGCTGCCAGATTTAATTTTTAAAAAATTTCTCCTTCCTCAGGTTTTTCTCCAAAAATTCTGGAAAAAAAATATTCATTCTTTATGTCATGTATACCTACATAGGAAAAAAATTAATGGAATCTGAGACAATGAGGCACGGTCATGTTTTAAATTTAGGTGATTTGAGATTAAATTACCTTATGGGGAGTTGGAAGGTTTAGGAAGTGTCTAGAGGACGGGAACTGTGGGGATTGGGACAAAAATCTGCTCGCCACCGGGCGTCAGCCCAATTGCGAGTATAAAACTTCTTATTATTATAAATTGTCTTACTATTGTTTTGAAAAAAATACTGTTAGTTTCTTTAAGTCTTTCTTATAGGACAGGCAACAGTCAGTTTTTGTGAATTATAAATATTCATCATTTTTAACCCAAAAGAATTGTGTACCACAAGGTTTACTATATTACGTTTGATTTTACTTATTTTGTATATAAATTGCCTAACATTTAATACAACATCAAGTGGTGTGAATAATTATTTACTTGCTGATGACTTAGCCTTGTGTGTACAGGGAAACAAAAATGATGTAAGTAATTTGAATCCTGCTAAACAAATTTATGTTGTTACTGATTGGTGTGCTGCAAACAAACTCTGTTTAGATTCGAGTAAAAAAACATACACCATTCAAATTTATATACATCCTAAAATTAATAATAATAATGAAATCTTCAAATTTCTTGATAATAATTATCTCTTGCAGTTGGGCTATCGCCCGGTGGCAAGCTCACATGCCTCACTCTCCCTCCAGACCTCTCCTGAACAAACCAACCCTGTCAACCCTCACCAGCTCCTCTCTAAGCACATTCCACTCCCTCACCGACATCATCGACTGCCTACCCCTCTTAGTCCTCCTTTACACCCTCCGAATCTTAAGACTGTTATTCCCTCTCCCTCTGTAATCACTCTTGATTAAAAGGGAACCTAACATTCCCCATCCTCTCTCTCCCTTCACCACTCTGAACAACCTAACAAGCCTCTCCACCCTTCGCCTGTCCTTCAAAGTACTCCAACCCATTTCCTTCATCATTGATGGTCTGTGATTACCTTCATCCTCTCCCTACTGCCCTTGCCTTTTCCACCTGCCCTTCACCCATCTAGCCGCTCTCCTCTAGACCTTCTCCAGTTCCTGCACCTACCTTTCCACGTAGGGATTCCACTCTGCCACTGCATATTCCAGCATCGGGCATACCATTGAGGTGATTGCCTTCTCCTTCACCCTACTACTGACTCCTTTCAGGTCTCTTCCCAGCATTCCCATCTTGCTAATCGCATTGTGAAAGGTATTTATATTATTATAACTCAAAAAAATAATGTGACTGAAGACATTAAGATTAATGTATATTATGTTTATATTTGAAGTCTATTATAATATGGCATTATTTTAGAATTTATTGGTTTATGTACATATGCCATTGCTCATGTTTTGCTGATCAAACTTGTGTTAAATGACAACGTACGAAAACAAACAAGAAAAAACCAATACAAAACACACACAAAAATATTATTATATAGTATTAGTTCATGGGGTAGTTCCCATTTATGTAATAGACTATTTATCTTGCAGAAAAAGGCCATAAGACTAGGGATACCAGACGTCCTCTTTTACCCGGACATGTCCTCTTTTCAACGCCCCGTAAACTGTCCGGCCGGGTTTTACAAAAATGGGCCAGATGTCCTCTTTTTCAAGAACAAACAGCCAGGATGTATTTTTATATGGTCTCTGTGTCATAAAATGTTTAGGAACGGTGCCGACAGGCCTTGCGCTAATCTGCAACTTCTTTGCTTTGGAAATTATTACGTTGTTTGTTATACATATGTTTACAGAAAGTGCAATTGTCAGCCTTTGTTGAATACAATTTTATTCTGTGTATTGTTTTGTAGTGCTAACATACTTGGAGTTGATTTCTAGAAATCGTGTTTGTTTTTTAAAGTTTACTCTACTAAACTACAAGATAATAAAATTACAAATTTATACATTTACATAAAAAATTGATATGATGTACTCCGAATGTTTTTTTTTGTGTCCTCTTTTTAATGCTGTGAACAAGCATGTGTCCTCTTTATGGGTTACACAGCTGTGGCAACCCTACATAAGACTAATTTGTGGTGTATATAATAGTAGGCCTACTTATTGAAAGCCTCAGTTTATCAAGCTGATAGTTATAACTTTAGGCCTACATTCTTTATATAGCCTATTCTCAAGCTTTTACTATTTATGAAAACTAAGTTAGGCCTATATGGTTTACAAGAAAATGCTTCTATTCATTTACATATAGAACTAATTTATATGTGGAAAGACACACTCTAGCACTACACAAAAAAGTTGTATCAATTTAGGAATTAAATTTTATAACAGGTTACCGAAAAATTTTAAAACACTTCAGTCTGTTAAATTTAAGAATGTGTTAAAAGAATTCTTATGTAGTAGGTGTTTTTATTTTTCTTATTAGTAAGTATAATAATTATAGACTCTGGGGTATAGAATTTGTCAACTAAAAATTACAATTTTTATACAGTGTTGTTGACTTGTATAGGACTTTTGTAAAATGTGATATTTTTTTTTTACACTTGTTCTTGACATTTTGTTGTACATGAAAGTATTCTCAATGACAAATGAATCAATCAATACGCGTAAAATGTACACTAGAAGTAGTCGCATGAAATAAAAAATTATTTGATTTGACATGTTCCCTGGAAGATTACTCAAATATATAACTGTACATAAAATATCCTAAATCCATTTGCTTACCGGATATTGGAAAAATCAATATACATTCATTGTGATGCAATATCAGTTTTATATTTTCATTTATAAAAATTCGTGCATACAACTCGATTTTTTCCCGCTCAAATACATAAACAAAGTACAATCAAAACAATACCACGGCCATAGATGAAAAGGTCTGGACCACGGCCATGGTCTGGACCACGGCCGTAGAAGAACAGGTCTGGACACTCGCCTGGAAACTTGACCCCCTTGTTGTTTGCCTGTAGTTCACCAAGTTACCGAGAATATTGTGTTTTATTGGCGCTGATGTTACGGCGGTCGGACTAAACTCCGCCCACTTCCTGTCCGCTAACATAAACAATTTATCAAAACGTATTTTTTTATCAATTTATGAAATACTTTCTTCGCTCACAAATTTAAGAAAAGGCTCCAGCAATCTTTATTTACTCTATAAATTTAACAATGGAAAAAAGTGGACGGAGTTTATATTCCGACCGCCCGGAAAACAGCGCTAAAAAGTACTATATTCTCGGTAACTTGACGAACTACAGCCAAACAACAAGGGGGTCAAGCAAAATACATTGTTAGATAGGCGAGTGTCCAGACCTGTTCTTCTACGACCGTGGTCTGGACCATGGAGTTGAAAATTGACCCCCTCATGTCTGATTGGCGCCACTGCACTCAGGGGTTGTTTTAACATTAGGCATTTTTTAGGGGTTGAATTGGTAGCGTTACCTGTGAACAGAGCATTTGGCGCTCCTGTTTACAATAGTGTTTGCAAACACGCTGCAACCAGGCTGAGGGTGTTTGCACGTTTCTGGCAACCGAGGTTTGAGGACGGTTACAGGGTTTGTTCAAAGGATGTTTACATTTACAATTATTTCCGGTATTATTTAGATTATGCGCAATATGGACAAGGCTTAATTAATTTTGAAAGAAAATTACGTGATATTCATTTTTAATTTAAAGCAGCTGCATAATTAAATATCCTTCTTCTACAATTTACTATGTTGTATGTGTAAAAACATAGTGACAGCAGTTTATTTTTCCAACAAACGAATTCGTGAAGAAGTGTTTTCCTTTATACTGTCCAATTCTATTCCTGATAAGGCATTAGCAAATACATAAGTTCGAACATCCATGTTGGTAGCCATTTCTGTTCACTGAATATTGCATTTTAGCGATCTCTTGTAAATGGAAAAAGTTTCCTCAAACGCTCGTGAACAGCTTGTGAACAATTCAACGGCTAAAATACACCTATTGTGTGAATGGATCTACAAGGAGCAAGCACGTGTCAGAACTACTAGGAGATGTGATAGTAAGACCCTATATTTCAATGTTAAAACAACACTTCATTGCTAGTGATGCTTTCAGTCATAACCAGTGGTGTATCCAGAGGGGGGCCAAGAGGGCCAGTTCCCCTCCCCCCCGCCCCTACCACGCTGGAAACCGAAAGACTCAAATTTGAAAATATAAACCTAATGCTGCATAAATATATTTATAAAAGTTTTCGGCAATTTTATTACTAAAATGTTCACAATTACATTATGTAGGTTTTTTAAAATAATAATAATGTGTCTGGTCCATTGGAATCTGGAATTAAGTGTATTTTGTACTAAGCTGTAAGAATTCACGTCCGGGTCAAAGCCTCTCTCTCTCCCATCTACATTTGTTTTTTTTTTTTCTGAGTGCTGTCTCTTGTCACAGCAGGATTGCAGGCTGGTCAGCCACTACCTACCCCTTGAACCACACCCTTCAAACAATAGCACTGCCTGCTTCAAGGGAATAGAAAGTGTGCCGAGTTTGTTATCCACATGACCCGACTCTAGTCTCAGTCTGTAGGCTGAATGTATCACTTCTGCAGCGATGTAAATGTTTGTGCTACATCAGCTTTTTCGAACCGTTTTACACTGCTTAAAATATAATTTTTTTTGTGAAGTTACGTAGCACGAAAGATTTTATATGTCTGAATAAAAGAAAAAGGAAATAATCTATTGTCATATTTTATCAAAGTGTCGAAGCAAGATGGAAGGGAAGATGACGACGCTGGTGTAATAGTACCGGTAAGATTTAAAATTAATTACTTCGTTGATGTATGAGCAGTTAAAATGATAATGTTTATTTTTTCCATAAATCAGGGAATTTTTACACTGCGGGGATAACTTTGTCTGGCTATATATTACTTCTTTTTTGTTCTTAGGTCATTTTGTGAAAGAATAGATAGTTGGTAGTAGAGTGTTTAAAAACTATATTTGTTTTTTCCCGTTAAAAGTTTTAGAGAAACTACAAAATCATATATTTTGAGTGAAATAAAGTTACTTTGCTGGGTCAAAATAACCGTTGCCTATCGATCTCAAACGCGATATAGTAATTTTTGTCAAATAACCATTTAATCTCAATTGCCGAAATCGGTCCAGCAAATTATTTCATGCGTTTTTATTTGAGTTGTTGAGCTTGATGACTTTCCAGAGGTAGAGCCAATGAGGTCTTGTAAAGTTTCTTATGTAATTTGTCTGGTAATTGGGCCTGAGTTGTGAAATGTAACTCAAAGAGATCACTAATCTCGGCTTCTAGAATTGTGTGAGTAAGAGTGCTAAATTAGGTAGCGGTAGAACAGTTTCAACTTCTAGTAATACACGCAAGTTTTTTCAATAATTTCAAACATTGTATTTATAATTCAACTGACACAATTGAATCATCAATGAGGCCAACTAAAACATATTGACGTGTGCCGACAGCCCACGATCTTAGCGACCGTTCGTGCCAGGCGCTACACCCAAAACAACACCGATCAGCACCATCAGTACTCGTGAAAACTACGGAATGCACCTCGACTAGTCCCGGAACCAGGGAAGTCAAGGGAGAAGGTAGGTTCATTCAACCACATGGCCAGAATAATAAAACAAAGGAAATTATGCGAACAGGCAAAATCCAACCAAACAACACTACCACGAAACACCCTAGCATATCAGCGACTCGAGGCATTGGTCGTTTCACAAAGCCTCACCGCATTTGGCAGCATCGAGCGCGAGAATGCCGGAGCACATGTCCTAAAATCAGGAGTGCGGGAGTGTATCCAAAAGATCCAAGTATGTCAGGACAAATAAAATACATCCCGAAGTTCATAACCACCACGGTGCAACGCCATGAGTGAGAATAAAAAGTGCTGATTATTCCGCTACACGACTCTAAAACACATGGCGCAGCCCAGAGTGACAACCTAACAGATGTAATGGCGACGGAATGTGCGCCAAACGAATTAAAACTAATTTAATTTCAGTGTTAATACTAAGCAAGCCATGTACAGAAATATGATTGTTTTTCCCATTCATGCCAGCTCGGACTCAAAAAGACAGTTTAACAAGCTAACCGGAGCGGGAGGCATTAATAAATAACTTCCCTAAATGTCAACAAATTTATGTTTCTCAGTAATAACCAGTATGTTAATGTATTGTAGTGTTCAGAATTGAATCATGTGATTTTTCAAGGGTTTTGATGTATTGGTTTATGTTCACTGTTGCGTAAAGCGGTCACGAGGGTCATTTTGGTGCGCACCCCCGCTAGCTAGCACGGGTGACCGCCATCATGATTTTGTCTTGTTCCGGGCATGAGGGAGGTGGCCACGTTCATCGCGGCTCCTCGACCTTCAACTCTTTTGTGCCGAACATTTTAGTTTACAATAGTCAGTTATTTTCGTTGGATCAGTAACATACATTTTTGTGCATCGAGGAGTAGCGCCACCCCCATCCCTGCAAGCTCTTTTCGCCCAGGGGTTTAAGCATCCATGTAATCATTTTCATAGTCGTGTACGCGAGTGCGCGCCATGCAGCTTCAGCCGACCACAGACTTTGTGTGTGGGACCGCTAAAAGTACGAGAGTACAATCATTTGTGTGGTCCAGTATCACAATAAATCGCAGTGAAGTTTATTCCGCGAGTGTTATTGGCCACGGCCACTTCTTGGTCCTTCGGGAGCTAGTCCCCCCAACCAGCCATTCACAGGACCAACGCACCACTCATCTCCGGCGTGGAGGACACAGAAAGGACATCGCCACACGGGCGGTAGACCTGCGCCCTCACAGCAGCAGCGAGCAGCCGGCACATTCAGGTGTTTGGGTTACTAAACCCACATGGTATGTAGTACGACACCACACCTCTCTGGCCTCTCCAAGAGCACGTCAATATAAACTAAGAGAATGTCCTCATCCACTCAAAAATGCCCAATCCAAATTGATTAGCCCTATAAACATAACATTTTAAGGATATCTTCTAAATATGTAAATGCTAAAAATGATTTATTTATACATATTCTTTTTAGAAGTTTAACTATTTAAGGGGTATGGAAGGTTAAGGTGTCGAACAAATGACTGGAATATTCAATCATCGATAAAATCTAAACTACACATTTTATTTCAATTAAATATTTTTGCCGAGTAGACATTTTAATTACGAACGTATATTTATATAGCACTGGACGGTAGTATACTTTGCTTTCGAAAAAAAAAATAAAAAATGGGCGTTAGAAAAATTAGGGATAAAAATCACAAAATCCATAAAAATTGATAACTGAAAGTTTAATCATTTTTAATGCGACAATATCCAGGACCCTAACCGACTTTTAAAAATAGCCTACTCAAAATTATATTTTAAAATAATATTTTATACGAATATCTCTACACAATAGGTTTAAAGATGTTAAAATTATTTAGAAATCAAAATGCGAGTATTTTTGAAAGTCAGTTTTTATAGAGTCGTGGTTATTGTCACATTAAAAACTATAAAAACTACAGTTTTCAGTTGTTATGGATTTTGTGTTTCTACTCCTTATTTTTCAAAATAGGTACCAATTTAAATTTTTTATTCGAAAACCAAGCATACTACTTTCCAATGCTATATAAATAGACATTCGCTAATAAAATATCTATTTGGCAAAAAAATTAGTAGTTAAGATTTTATCGACGATTGAATATTCCAGTCGTTCGCTAGACACCTTAAGGGCTTGGTTCACCTCAGTTTTCAACATCTATTTTTAATTTTTATATTTGTACCAGATATTTTTTTATTATTAAAGACACAAATTGTGATTAAATCTTCCTCTTAGGAAATTTGTGTATATCTCATAGTTTTTGCGTAATAAGTCATAAACGTCAAAATTTGCACTTTACAGTTATGTAAGCCACTAAAACCAACTGACATACCAAGCCGAAAAAATGCACAGTGTATAACAATGTCATTGGAACATGTAAAAACAGAAAAAAAATAATAATAAAACATTGTTGTATATAATAATACAGGTTGAATCTAAAAATGAACATTTCAACATTTCAACATTTTTTAAATATAAAGCCATATATTTTGTTTTAATATATGTCAAATCATGGCCTACAACATTGTTATACAATGTGAATGTGTGACAGGCGAATCCGTGAAGAATAATATATAATATTGTCTTCATGAACAGAACACTAAAGAGGCATGCAGTGATTTCGCTGCAGTCTTGTATTCAAATATTCTCGTCAGCGATAAGCTTGTTCCTTCTGGTGTATAGGGACTGGATAGCCAACAACCTGCCAATAAGATGTCTGAAAAACATATTTACATGATCTTTAAAGGTGGAATGTAAGGTGTAAAGTCAAACAAATACTGTTATATTTCTGTTTTACAAGTTCAGTTGTTATTTTTCTCGATTCACCAGTTTTCAAAAAGCAGTTACATTTATTTTATAGGTGTTACAAGTATTTTTAAAATGTGTGCTATATTTTTAAAAATATAGGCGCATATTTGGACTGTGTTTTATTCTAATATGTAAATATACTGGCAATAATTTTGGCAATTTTGTGTAAAATAAAACACGTGTGATATGTTATGTATTACAATTCATCTGCTAAGCGAGAATTTCTTTTAACTGATGCCTAATAATGTAGGCTTTTCTTCTGATCATTCAGGCTAAAAATATTGCATTACTCAAATAAGTTAAATTAAAAGGCTTTAATAAAGAGATTGCATACCAACACATAATACATAACAGTTAAAATGCATCATTCATAGTTATAAAAAACACGTTTTTAATAAATCTTTAAGAAACACTTTAAGACAGTCTTAAAAATTACTGACGACATAAGAAATAATTTTCAAAAAACTGCTAAAATAGTCTCATTTCGCACCAAATATTTCCTGGCGGGGCCCCTGAACGCCCTGCTTCATTAGGGGGATGGGTTATTGTTGGCCCCCCCTTAAACTTAAATCCTGGCAACGCCACTGGTCATAACAGCGTCAACTCAATACCATTGTTAGTTAGGTTACGGTCACGGCCGTAGAAGAACAAGTCTGGACTAGGGGGTGACACAGGATAGGGCCTATGCTCCTCTTACTATTCGTAAACGATTGCGTGTTTACCAACACTAAAACATTACTGTAAGATATTGTAATATTTATTAACAGGTAAATTGTTGTTGTTTGTTGCAAGTTATCGAAGTGTTAATGATGGTATCTTATCGGATTGAACATTTTGATTTGTTGTAGAAACAATTTTATAAATTTTGGTGTATATATGTGTCACTTTTAACATAGTTGTAGTGGTATTCTTGCATTTTTCCATTACGATAATGGCCCGCTGTTTTTTTAACTGTTATTGTTTAGCTTCGAGTGTAGTGATTCAAAATATTATAGTGTAGGGGGTTTTGTGAAAATGGAGAGAAACAAGAAAGGAACTTGTGTGACCAGATGCTGGTTTCCGTACTTTGATAATTCCGAGCCGAATGAATATGTGAAAGCTTTCACGTTTCCTAGCAACCCAGAAAGGTGGGTTATGTAGTTTATGATTATTAAAATTACCCTTTAAAATGTGGTTTTTAACAGAGCTTTGTCATGTAAAACTTTGTAATTTTGCTTTTAGGTTGTGCAGCTGGCTTAAAGCTGTTGGCTGTCGAGAGTTGACAGCACTGCAGTATTAATTTATTTTCAAAAACAGATTTGTATGCGAAACTCATTTTAATGTAAGTGAAGTGCAAGCCAAGAAGAGAATGAAGCTTTTCGCATATGCAGTGTCAACCATATTCTCTTCAAAACTCATTCTGCTCACCGATGATGAGTTGAATGATTTTCGCAGTAGGTTGCCTATAAAGCAAGGATTATCTGTTCGAGGAAAGCTGGAAACTGTTCCCGTGGACACCCAGGAAGTTGAAGAAACCAGGCCTCTTGACGTTGTCCGAGGTACATACGGCTGCCAGAACATTCAAGTACGGTGAAAGAATGGGCGCCAGAGTAGTCAGTTTACTCGGACTAGCATGAGAGACTTTTACAACGGGGGTCGTGGTCGAAAAGCCAGGACCATTACCTTATGTATGGACGTCGGCCGCATAGTTGAAACAACCTTCTGTTATATAGGGCTAACAGAACACCCTTGTTACACACATGAAATAGGCACTGCGTTTAGCTGGACTGTGAGGTAATCCAGGACACCAATATTTAATAAGACATGTAACAAGACGTAAATAACACTCACCAATATGTAGTAAACATGAGATTGTTGAATTGTACTGGAAGATGAGCATGATACAAAAAAATAAACGGGCCAGCAATACGAAGCCCCACTGGGGCTGAAGCACCAATTAAGGAGTAGCGGTAATTGATATATTATAACAATTTCAAAGATACGAAATTACATGGTGGCACGAGTCTTCTCCGAGTCAGTGCTTCCCAGGAGAAAAATAAAACAGTTGAAATATATTAACAAGCTATGGCATGAAAAATTGTCGGAGAGGCAGAAGTTGAATTCTCCCTGGAGCGCTGGGACTTACACGACTGACGCAGTGCCCATCGATACGAAGACTGACTTATTTAGTGTGTGCAAGAGGGAGGCCGTCCCTCTGTGCCCTCCAAATATGAAACTCCCTGGTGGAATGGGAATGAAAACATAGTACAGTAAAACTCGCTTAAGATGTTCCCACGAGATATGTTTTCCCAGCTGAGTCGTTTGGTTAGTTTGGTCCAATCACTTTTGTCATTTTACATTTTGCCACGTACCTGATTTCCCATGTCATGCGGTCAACTTTAGTAAAGAAACAGAATTTTTTAAAATTAATGTACACAATTTTCTTTAGTAAACAAACTGAAAGGAAACTGCAAGAAAAATACTGCATTTGTTTAAGTTTTTGCACTGTCATCATAGATAACTGATGTAAGATGTAGCGTTCCACAGACGTTAGCGAGCAAGTACTCAAGATAGCCAATGCATGCGCTTAACACGAAAAAATACAATCCACCATTGGTGATCATGTGCAAACCCATAGCAGATTGCCCATGATCGCGTGTAACACTTGTGCTCACGGCACAATAAAATCAAGATGGCGCAAGAGAATTGCCGCAGCTACCACTATCGATTGTCTGGAACGCTATCGATCGCTGTACCCACGTTGGCAACATTGATCTCTTTACGTGCGTTCGTTTGTCTTTGTTTGCGCAAACAATAACTTTAACCTAAACTTTGCGAAATGTGTATGAAAATGTTACATTTGAGTAGTCCAGTTCCAAAACTCGTCTTGTCCACTTTCACTAAAACTGAGCAAATCGCGTAAAGCTGATTTGCGAGCGCATTTGTGACATGGCCAAAGCAGTTTTTCAAAGTGAGTCTGTTATTGAACAAGGCGAGTTTTGGGAACTATCCTCACGTCAACTTCAGCGCATGTTTAAAAGCTACACAAAACTGCTCAAAACTCATTTTCCTTGGTGATGGACAAGACGAGTTTTGGAACTGGACTACTCATTTTAAAGATGTGATTTAAAGTAATTTCCATTTTAGTGCAATGTGTTTAAATGGTTATATAACGGAAATATAATAGAAAAAAAGGCATTTTCGGTAAAACAAAAATTTATGATCATGGAGAAGTGTGACGAGTTCGTGGAAACATTTGTTGACCTGAGTAAATAACATTCAATTCCCTTTCAAATTCATACTGTAAATGCCTAAATTCGCGATAGCATTGCAGAAAAATTGTAAAATGCTGAATAGTGTTAACCAAATGGTAAAAAAAAGGTCTTTTAACATTTAAAGGTGTTCTCTTGAAATGGTATGTGCACGTACCATAAATCTTCTAAAGAGGTATATTCTATTCCAATATTGGTAACTTAAACTATACCAAGTTATATGTGACAAAATATTATAAATGCATTGTTTGCAAGGATTCTATCACTTCGTTTTTACCTGAAGAGAATTTTTTAAACAACATGTAAACAAAAGCACTAAATAAGGTAAACTGAATGAGTTTTACGAGATTTCCCTTAATTACACTTTCCCAATATTTACACTTGTTCGCCCTGTCCCCATGAAAAGTGTAAATAATGGGTTTCACTGTACATTAAATTGTCCTTGCTACTCCGAAATAAAATTAAATAAAGCCTGCCCTACAATGGTAACGACTTAAGTTTTAAAATCAGTTTTCCCATTTAAAATGTTTTCCCAGCTAAGAAGTTTGTGGAGATAATTCCCTTCAAAAACGTCTAAACAGGGTTTTACTGTATTTACAAAGCATGCTTATAAGGTGCTGGCATGATTTGCCATGTGGCGTGAATAATGGATGAGGGTTAATTAAGTCCTCATTTGTATTAATTAGTAAGAAGGTATATTTTCAAGTTCGTTCAGAAAGGTTCCATCGGCGAATTAGTTGGTGATGTAGCAAAGGTTTATGTTGTGAAAATACATAATTAGGCCTTGGACAGGCTGCTATGCCGGCTGGCTGAATAACACACACTTTAAATCAAACACTCAATTATTGTGAGGGCGCAGAAGGCGGTCGAGAGAAATTTAGTACCCTGCCCTGAAAATTAGGGTGGGGGTGGCGACCCGGACTGCCGGAGTCGTCAACCATGGCGAGAGACACTTTACGCACAAATTAATAAACACTTGAAGCTAAGCCGAAATGGGTGTAAATAAAACAGAAAATAATTAATAAAAGAATTTTGAAAAACCCTAACACTATTTTTGGTCACATGCTTGGGAAGTCCGCAGGCGAAAATCCCATGTAGGTTGTAGATTTCGCGCGGGCGGCTGTGATGGCCTCTGTGGTTGGCACATGGCCAGGAGTTTATGATAGCGTTGACTCCCTACCTTGTGACGTCAGGAGACGTGCAAGCAGCAACAAGGGCTTGTGGTCTCGCCAGACGGCGTCACTCTTCAAACGACTCATTTTGAGGGTAAGTACAGAACATATGTTGTGGGACTCTGTTGAACTGAACTGTACATGTAGGCCAATAAAATTGAACCTTTAATAACAAGATAATATTTTTAAATTTTGATGCATTTCTTACCCTAATCGAATATTTACCTGTTCACTAATTTCAATAGCTATAAATGGTATATTACAGTTTTCAATAACAACACATGCTGGAAACTGTTGAGCATCTATACTGTCAATCAAAGCTGTGGCTACATTGGCAGCAGCACACAAATAGCACAGATGCATGGAAGTGGTACATATTTGAATAGATGACTGATGCTGCGTGGATGCACAGCAGATGCACAGGAAAATAGCACACAGGCAGTAAACAAATTTTTAACGTTTCTGTGCACAGCCAATAAACAATGGTGTTTGGATACTTTTCTATATTTAAACATTAATGAACATATGTGTACAAGTATTGATTACATTTTATCATTGGTGCACAAGCAGATAAAAAACAATTAATTTGATTTTATGAAGTTGAGATGATGATAAATAAAGCATACATTAGGACTACAGTAAATATTGTCTCAAATAATTGCGAACTCTTCTGTGTTGTGCATGAATGTAGCATGGTTAACTGTGCTATTTGTGTGCTGTGACTGTTATTACGAATGTGGTCTAGGCTTTAAGAATTGCACACTTTGATTCACCTAGAAATCGTTGATGTAGAAACCTTCCTATAACACCTAGGTATCAGTTCAGGTCAGTCCTCCTTACTTAGTATGGTGTTCAGTGCTTCCTAGTACCGTATTTACCTTTAAACATTATTTGATACCTGATAATTGCATAGGTATTTTAAATTGCAAACCGTTCCAATGCCAACATAGCTGCTTTGTGTCTTTCTAAGTCTTTGTGTTTTTTATAGCCTACATATGCCTATCTGTGTACGTTTTAAATAGTCCAGTCAGTCAAAATTCAAAAAATAAGCTGTGCAGGCACAATTTAAATTTGAATTTTGATAAACAGTTTTCAAGTTAAACCATCTGGCCTGCCAAATTTAACTAACAAATGTTTTGGGACGAGTTCATTCAGTCAAGATAATTTTCAATGTTCATTCCAGGTGTCACATCTGAAGCAACAACTTTAGATGCAGCATGTACAACACCTGATGTGTTGCAGGTTTCGAGCTTTGTTGAAGCCACAGAGAGACAGAGTTACTCTGAGGGTAACATAAGTTATCATGTCTTTATGTAACTACTAAGAAATTTGAGATCTTAGTAGAAATGTGTGAAAAGTAAAAAGTTTGAGCATAAATATCATAGTTTCATGTGCACAGTTTTTTTTCTGAAAATTTTGGGAAACAATTAGGGTGTGAATAAATTAAGTGCTAATTTCACCACACAGGTATTAAAACTTTTGCTTGGACCGAACCAGTGTCATAATTTTGACTTGGTTTGATTGGTTCTCTGGCACCGCAACTTTTCTGCAGGTCACTGATATACTGTAGGTAGTTAAGTATTCCAAGTTCTGATTAAGTGAATGACCACCATTCGTGTAGACGCACCAACTATCGGCCTCCCCTACCCATCTTAGTTTGAAATAAAAGAAAAAAATTGACAAATAATATACTTATTACTGTAGAAAAATTCATGCAGACTTGGTCAATGTACTGTTTTGATGCTAACAAATCGGCAATGCTGCGAAATTCGAGATTCATTTGCGGCCGCGATTGGTACAGGATGTTGGTGCCTAACTGAGAAAACATGGCATCCTACTAACAGATTTGTTAAGAAGTAAGTGGTAGTGTAGCACTTATAAAATATTTATTTAATATTTTGATAATGTGTTGCCTTTAGGTTGAAGCGTAAGTTTCACTTCACCTGTTGATTTGTTTAATTCATTACTTTCATAATTTATTCATGTCCTGGTTAGAATATAGAACAATGACCATCCAACGTTGGTAAAAGGAGGGGGGGGGGCGACAGCTGGTGAAAATGCTTGATTTTAATGGCCTAAGAGTGTGGTTTGATGATGATTAAGATCATATGTTGTAAATAATTAGAAACAGTTCT
This sequence comes from Medauroidea extradentata, assembly GCA_003012365.1. NCBI lineage: Eukaryota > Metazoa > Arthropoda > Insecta > Phasmatodea > Phasmatidae > Medauroidea > Medauroidea extradentata. The sequence continues at coordinate 15,955 of PNEQ01084653.1, forward strand.
GTCCAGTTATCCGATAAATAGTACAAATAATTTAGGATAATATGCATTATTGAAGACTGTACCCAATATCTACTGATTGGTCAGACAAATACATTTACACTGAATTTGCAACAGTTGTGGAGTATTATAAATTTTACAATAGTTAAATTAATTTGCATTACAATGTCGTGCTTCGGCGCAAGAAAATATGTCGTAATTTTGTTTGTTTCTATCCGCAAGTATCAACTGTAAGTGCTTGAACTTCTGCTGTTAAGTAATAGTGCTAGTAATGAAGATGGCGATGCAGACGCTCGGTAGCAAGCAGGTTGGTGAAAAACATCTAATATTTTATACAGTGACAAATGTGGTAAATGCAGAAGATCTGTAAAAAATGGAATTATCTGTGACATCTGCGATAGATGGTTTCACTTTACCAAGTGCTCTAATGTAAATGAAAGTGAAAAATTAACTACTGAATGGTCCTGCGAGTGCTGCAAGTCCAGAAATAGCGGCAACTACGAGTCTTCGAACGAATACAACAGTTTAATCATGAAGTATGAAGATCGCATCCAAGAACAACAGGACAAAGTGAGAAATCTAGAAGAGATTAATAGAGTAGGCCTACTAAAGGAGAGACTTACATGAACTGCAGGAAGCAAATAAAGTAAGAACAGAAATACAAAGTTACTCTATGCCAAAATGGACCAAGGTTGGCAAGAATCGCGAGTCAAAAAATAAGAAGCAGACATCACAAGCATTATCATCATCAACAAGTTCGAGCATACGTATCCAGAACAGATTTCTACCAATCCAAAAAAGAACAAGAAGAAAGAATCACATCAGATGAGGCAGTGTTGCTGATGTCACTAAAAAGTTCCAAATCCTCAGAAACCTCAAAACGAAATTTTGTGAAAATCAACAGAAACTCTCGACAGAATGAAAGGAATCCTCAGAAAATAGTATTTATATTAGGTGATAGTCATACCAAAGGCATAGCCGAATTGGTAAGAAGCAACCCATGTCATATTGATGCCATAGGATTTGACAAACATGTGCCCCACAACACGAAGTGCTACGAAGTGTCGAAGAAGATCTCGTTAGCCTTAAAAACTGTGACTCGATTGTGATCATTGGTGGTTCAAACAATGTGGCCAAAAACGAAGGAGGAAAAGCTGCACAGTGTCTGGAAGAGAAACTTAAAGAAGCTGAAGAACAAATCAATTATAGTTGTAAACATCCCTCACAGGTAAGATCTGTCAAATTCCTCTTGTGTGAACATTCCCATAAAAGACACAAACCAAAAGTATGAATAATTATGCATGCAGTTCTCAAACGTAAAACTTGTTGACATAAGTAGTCTTGATAGGGACATGCATACTATTCATGGCATGCACTGTAATTACAAAGGCAAGGCCTACATTGCCTCAAAAATCTGTGAATTGTTAGGTAACAAAGTCAGTCCAAACCAAGGAAAAGCATCAAAACCCACTTTCCTTGACAAATGGCAGACCAAGATAGTAAACACTGTAAACACAGATAATGTTGCCTCCATACCTGTTAAACTTGCACATAAAATGGCATTGATTGATAAGTGGGTCATCAGAAAGGATGTTAGTGTAATTGAAAAAAAAAATATTGTAATGCCCAACACAACCAATAGCAGTCTTTCAAGTAACATATCACATAATACAGATAGGTCTAATCTTATGGCACTTCCAGCAACTTAAACAGATCCAAATAAAATAACTTTACTTTACCAAAATATGCATAGTCCAAAGAATAAAAAGATAATACTTGAAAATGTCATAGCATTAAATTTACCAGATATTATTTGCCGAAACCCACAAGTAGAAAATAACATTACATTTCAATCTCAGCAAAATCTCAACAGCAGCAGCAGCACTTAATAAATTTTAATAGTGGTATAATTGCTATGCATCACAACATACGTAGCTTAAAAAATAAAAAAAGTCAGTATTGAGTTACTCCTAGATTATATAAAGGTGGATATATTGTTTTTTTCCAAACACTGGCTCAGCAATGATGAATTAAAGTTTTTTCAATTACCATCATACTACTTAGCAGCAGATTATAGCTGATGTGTGTCCAAGGGTGAAGGTACTTGTATATTTCTGAAAAACCATATTAATTGTGTAGGTATAAAGCTCAATCCAATATGTCTTGAAAAAATATTTGAAGCTTTTGGTGTTTACAATAATGTGTGGCATTTGACTGTGCTGACTGTATACAGACCACCACAAAATGATAACTTTGACCTATTTTTGAAACAGTTAACTCATGTTCTGTTAAAAGTAGTAAAGGTAAAGACATATCTTAATATGTGGTGATTTTAATATTAATTTTAGCAAGACATATACTCACAGCTCTAAACTTAAAAATATCTTATCTCAATTTAATCTACATCATACAATTGTCAACAGTACCAGAGAGATAGACATCAGTCATAGAACTATTGATAATATAATTACTAACACAAATCACAATGAATATGTTTCATAAAATCTTGAAACTGGTCTCTCAGATCACAATGTTCAAACTATATGCATTAAGAATAATGTGCTGACTGCAAAAAAACTAAGATTTAATAATACATTAAGCCTGTGCAAGAGGATATTTTCAGAATTTAATATTTCTATGTTTAATAAATTTCTTATTGATACCGACTGGTACGAAATATATCAAGCCCCTACTGGCAATGGTTCTTGGAATAATTTTATTAGAATATTTATAATTCACTTCAATCACTGTTTCCCAAACAAACTAACAACAATTAACATAAACTCTAAATCTAAATGGATGGCTAAAGGGCTAAAGGTTTCTCAAAGTAAACTCACTATGCTACAAAGTCAATTTGCTAAACACCCGAATGAACAATTTATGTACTATTTAAGTAAAGACAAAAAATTTTTAATCAAATTTGAAAATTAGCAAATAAAATTACAATTGCAAAAAAATAATAACTGCTACTTCTCAAGGCAAAACTGTTTGGGATTTAATAAAAAAGTAACCAATAAACCATATTGCCACAAGAATATTCAAATAATGAAGGATGGTAAAATCTTAAATGATGCTTTCGAAATAGCCAAGGAATTCAATAATTACTTTACTCTAATAGCCCACAAAATTATTTCTAGTATTGAATCATCAGATAATAACAATAAGATAAGAAATGAACCATCAAATAAAAGTATGTTCTTTCATCCCATAAATGAACAAAAAATGTTAAAAATAATAAAGTCAACGAAAAACAAAAATTCAGCTGGCCTGGAAAGTCCTAATAAATATAATTAAGAAGTGCAAGTTCAGTATTGTGAAACCCCTAGTAAATACATTCAATAAATGTCTACGGCAAGGGGTTTTTCCCAATCGGTTAAAACATGCTAAAATTATCCTGTTGCATAAAAAAGGTGTATCACACTCTGTGGAGAACTATCGACCAATTGCACTGCTTTCATCGTTCTCTAAAATATTTGAAAAAGAAATAGCTGATCAAATAGTAAAATTTGTAACTGATAATAGTATAATCTCTCCGCACCAATTTAGCTTCATAAGAGGAAAATCAACAGAACAAACAGTTTTTAGATTTTTTGATAACATATCAAAAAACACTGATAATAAACAACACACCACAGGAATTTTCGCTGACTTATCTAAAGCTATGATTGTGTGGATCACCAGCTGTTGCTGCAAAAGCTTGATTCTATTGGCATCCGAGGGATTCCAAATCAACTCATAAGTAGCTATCTTTCTAATAGATCAGAGGTAACAAGCATTAGTCAAAATATTAAAGCTAAATGTCCCCCATATATAGTGTGAATCTCTGCCGAGTGATGGCAGCACTTTCGGAACCAAAAAAAGTCTACATAAATAACTTCACAACCCTTTGATGGATTTTAAGTCGGCAAACGGCATTCTACATCGTAATACCATACTAATGTAAGTAATTAGTTTGGGTGTCGTTTAAATTATCCAATACAGTAATTTTTGAAGATATAATTTCAAAAACCTATTTATTTTTAAAAGTCGCCTTAGAGGAACATGGCCATTAGTTAGACTAATTCAACCCAGTTTACAGAATTTGAATAAGTCAAATACGTTTGACTAAAGCAGACAAATAAGATATTCACTATATTGGGTCAAGCACGACCAAGGCTGGCCGCGTATGAGCCTACCAGAGCTCTCATCTATCAGGCGTTCTGCACCGGCTTCTTTATCATCAGTGTCTGCTAGTGTGGTCAGTTTTGTATTAGGATACCTGGTGATTTTAGACGCTATCCAAGTGTTCAAGGCTCTTATAATATTCATGCGAATTACGTCTGATGACTAGGTAAATGTAGTGCAGTCGGTTGGTGCGCCGGGTTTTTTGGCGTGAAATGTTGTGGTTTTGAGTCCTGGGTAGGCATCTGAGTTATTTGGTTAGTTTCTATAACAATGTCTAATTTCTTAAGCTATCGACTGGACGTAAAATACCAATGAAATAAAAATACAGGATATTTACGATTGCACTGGAAATACAGAATAAAATTACAAAGCAAGAGTAGTTTCTCGGTACCTCAATTGTATTACAGACATAAAATTTTGCGGAAAATTTTGTTGTGGTAATACTGACAGACGAGTACAGATTTGCACGCCAGTACGTCTGTGTTCGGGCGGTACGAAGTTCTATAGCCACTTCATTATGTTTGCAGCCTGTATGCCAGTTCGGTGTCTGATATGTTGTTTACACTGTCTTGCGCGTATTACTTACCTAACTCATATTGTACAAATGATTCACTCGTGTTTGAACTATTGGCGTGATTGATCTGTCACATGCGTGCTTGCAGTAGATTTTGGTTCACTATACATGGGAACATAAATCGCATTAAGTGACATTTTCTGAAAACATCCAGATACAATGGCATGCATACGAGTATCTGAAGTGATGAATCGTAAAAATCAATATGTGTATCATATATTACGATCATACGACGCGAAATACGGATTATGTAAATGGATATTAGGTTTGCCAATGAAGAGAAGTAAAATAATGTCAAAAATAGCGCAAAACAACAAAACTTGACTAATAGGACGATAGTACGATTTATCACTAAATTATATGTGAAGTTAATATTTATACGATTGGAAAGCGAAGTTAAGAATAACGCTGGTAAAATTAAACACGCGTATGTCTGCTAGCCTCTGTATGTGATAGTCATGCGACGACTGGGTTTGTAAGAAAGGCAGAGAAAGCAGTATAAAAGGCATAATCACTATATTTACAAGGCCACAGCAATTGAAACAGGATAACACACATCTTATACCCCCCAATTCCTCTCGCAGCTATCCAGTATGTAGCAAATTCAGCCTGAGCTAGCAACCGCATCCATGTTCAACACGCCTATGAGAATACTGCTGTAATTCTACATCTTGTTTAGGATTTATTTATTGTAACTACAGCTATTGGTACCACCCACCTGTAAATGCATAGGCAGCAGCACAACAAATGTCAGTATCCACATACAGGATATGGATATCTTTGCCATTCGTATCGTCGTTTCTTGTTAGCTGAACAAGTAATTGAATGCTCCTCCTTTATTCATAACAGAGATACATGATATCTACGTTTACAGTTAGTAATCAAATTAATGATGTATTAGGTATATTTTGAGCCAGAATGGAAAATACATACAGATTCACCGTGAAAAGGAAAAATGTACTACGGCTGTCCTACAAAAGAAGAAAACCTGATGGAGGAAGACGCTTACGGATAAACAAGTAATATACTAACGTTTCTTGTACTCAGGTTGTGCAGTCTTATGTATATATATAATTCGCTGTTCACGATAAAGTGATCACTAGATGCCCTCGTTACATATTTATCTCAACAAATTCATACTTATTCTTCGACAACTTGCATGTAACGGGTACATTATTTAGTTCACAAAATATGTGTTTGAGGAAAAAGATGATTATCATTAGTGGCATATATTCAGATATGATGCTAGGTTGAATTTACCGATGAAATAATTATAAGTATAGCTGTATTTAGTTAAATATTCATCCTGCCTTTCTTTTTCTTACCTGTCTAATAAGTTCTGATAATACAGTGTTAGAACCAAGGCTTCTGGGGATATCGTCACAAACAGCACTGACCCAGGCACCTCTTCAAGTAGCCAACCAGTGGAGTGTAAAGCCATGACAGGAAAAAGAGAATGAAAGAAAAGGTTATCTCTGACGGCAAAAAGGGAAAAAACATTTCTTTGTGGCCAAGTAAAATGGAGGATACAGGATAAAGAAATGTATGAGATTAATGCTTACTAATTTGTCAGTATAACAATAATAATTTTGTCTTCGTGCATATTATTTTTGTGATATTACCAGCCTTGATATCGAAGGCGGTAAGGCGCCGGTCTATGGTGTGAAAGGGCCACAGTTCAAATTTTGACGGGGCATGGATAATGTGTTGTACTTCCCCTCCTTTCACCCTCATCGGATCTGAAGACCTAGGGCCGTAAAAACCTCTTACTTCACTTTATATATATATATATATATATATATATATATATATATATATATATATATATATATATATATATATATATATATATATATATATATATATATATATATATATATGTATGTATGTATGTATGTACCTATTGTAGCAATTTTTCAGTTATTTATTTAATTGGCAAGTTACAAGAAACAAGCCTTGGTTTTATCAACACCACAAAGAGAAAATGGCTGGCAGAAACCCTCACCAATCGAGTCAATCACTGTAACTGCCCAGTGCGATTCAGATTCCCGATTTCTTCCTAACGAACATACAAAATTTGTCACTAAGAGGTTGGTAATACAATATTGAGATTGATATATTTGTAAATATATGGGGGGAAATATTTCGCGATCAATGTTAAGTGGGCCGCAGTGTCTGAGCGGTTAGATCGCTCGCCTTCCACAAAGGCGATCCGGGTTCAATCCCCGGCCACAGAATATTTAGGAATACAGAAATGAAATAGTCGGTAGGCCAGCGAACTCAATCACACACGCCATAAAAATGGCTTCCCTGGCCAGCAACATGGCGGAAACACAAACTGCTAATCAATGTGAGGCAGCTGCTCTGATTATCGGCAGCCAGGCCAATAGGAAACCTGCCGTGACATGCAGGAGCCAAACAGACGCAGGGCTGGCATCAATGGTCTCAGGAAACCAATGAACGGCGAAGTTCGCCAATATCAAATGAGCTGCCACCTCATTTTGCGTCTGTATTACAATTTATTCTGTGCCCCAGCGAGGTAAATCATGCCTTACGATGTCACCGATGGGCGGGTTTTATCGGGGTTCTCCCATCTAACCCACCCTTTCATTTCGGAGATACTCTACACTAACATAATTTATACTCGTCGGCATTCAAGTCTTTTGCCTACAGTGCTGTAGAACCTATTTCACTTCAATTTCATGTCTGTGCATATCAGTTATGGCAATGAAATACTACATAATCAGAATAGGTACATTGCAGTTGTAGGAACAATGTATTCTGGTATGCTAACATGAAACATTCATACAGACGTGGTAACATACGGACTACATTTCACCACATAGTGTTATAAATGTAAAATAAATCAAATAATATTACTTGTAATTTGGCCCTGGAAATTTGTTTTGATTGAGGGATGGCGCAAAAGAACAGTATATTTTAGGCGGACTAAATCAAATAGTTACGTAATTCATGACAAAAAAAGACCCCTTCTGATATTCTTAGATATCCCCTGCTATTGTTTCTCTTGGATTTAGAATGGAAATTAGGAAAAATAAAATGCGTATTTGTACATTCAAACAACTAGGTAAAACGAAGCCAGCATAAATTCTAACCGGAGGAAGATGTTTATACTATACATGTAATGAAGAACATGAGATTTTTATTAATCAATACAAATAATTTTACGTAAATATACATGTCGCGAACCTGCCTCTACACACACAATCACACAGATACTTTGTAACTTCACATATACATCGTATTATCAATTTCGATATTATTTTTGCTGCTGTCTGTGAGGCAAAAGTGAACGGGAAGAAAAAGCAGTCATCTGAAACAATGAACCAATCATTTATAAAATAAACCACAACATTTGTGTACTGTTATAGAAAGAAAACGCAAGTAAACACAATCCCAGAGGAACTTCGTCTGGGATTGTTTTTTCTTGAGTTTTCTGTGTTTTTGTGTGTTTTTTATATTTGGTCACTTTGTCTTTCAATTGAAGTTTAGTCAACAAATCATGAGTAATGCCGTATGTGTTATAATGCTATAATAAAGAACGCCGAGCAGAGTATCATCATCTTTACTAAACATAACTCAACCTCGATACACCTCTCAACATTATCGCTAACAGACCCGACTAAAATCCATTTATATCACCACTTCCATAGAGTAAACAATACACACACAGTATTAAGTTTGCCTGCTTTCGGTACCAACTTAGAAAAACAAAATTGTCCTTATAGTACACCTTCCCCCAATTTAGACATACTTAAACCAGGCACACAAAATTTAAATTTACAATGTGGCAGTGCTTTGGTCAGCACATCAGCCAACTGATTGCGAGTTTCTACATACACCAACTTTAAGACTTGACTTTGCACTAGATCTTTAAGAAAGTGATATTTAACACTTACATGCTTGGAACGTTTTGTCTCAAAAGTACTTGCCATTTTAATGCTAGACTGGTTATCCTCAAACAAGACAAACTGCACATCTTTCACATTCAAAACTTCTACCAAAATCTTACCTACAAACAAACATTCAACAGCAGCTGAAGCTAGAGCTATATATTCTGCTTCAGTGCTAGAAAGACTTACACATGGCTGTTTTTTACTTTTCCAAGTCACATTATTGCCAAAGACTCTTAGGAAATAACCTGTTATGCTTTTTATATCATGTTTGTCATTGGCAAAATCAGCATCTACGAAACCATCAACAACTGGTGCATTTGATTTTTCATACTGCAAACACCACTCTTTGGTTTTGTTTACGTATCTCAATACATGTTTCAAATGCTTAAAATGAAGAGTGTCATAGCAGTTTTGAAATTTGCTAAGATATGAAACCGGAAAACTTAAATCAGGCCTACTACCAATCATGAGGTACATAAGACACCCTATAAGTTCTTTATAAGGGAGTCCCTTTTTACATGATGCCCTTGGCTCTAGTTGCAGTTTTGGTTCCATAGGAATATCAGCATATTTACTATCAACCATATGAAATTTCTTTAGTATTTTGTTAATTAACCCTCTCTGGCTAATCTGCAGTGTAATATGTTTACTATGTATTTCTAAACCTAAGAACTTAAATGTACCTTTGTCATCATACATTTCTGTCATTTCAAATTCTTTCATAAGCCTATCTTTAAGACATGATATTGTTTGCTTACAATCTGAAAAAAATCATCAAATCATCCACATACACAAGAACATATAGAGAACCTTTCCTAAACAAACATTGATCTACATTCTGAGGTGACTGTTTCAGTCCATACAATGACTTTGTTAACTTACATACAACTTTACTATTATTAAACGGGGCTTTTACACCCACAGGCACTTGCATGTACACCTGTTCATCTAGATCCCCATACAAAAATGCACACTATACATCCAGCTGATCCATAGACCACCCTTTTTGCGCTGCCACTGAGAGAAGGATTCTTAATGTCACCATCCTGGCCACTGGTGCATACATTTCTTCATCTGTCTTGGAATCCTGTAAGGAACCTCTTGCTACAAGCCTGGACCTTTATACAATTTCCTCTTTCACTTCTTTCTCGGAAAACACCCACTTAGAATCTATTAACTTTGTATTGGGTGGACATTCTGTCAACTCCCATGTATTATTCTTCTCGAGTGATGTTACCTCATTTTGCATGGCTTTTAACCACAGATCGGGGTCTGAACTTTCCTCAATGTCTCTTATGTCCTGGGGTATATTTGACAGGAAACTATCACAACGGAGAGCAATATGTGTTATATCATAGTCTTCATGCCATTTTGGTTTAGTTCTTAACCTAGTAGATTTCCTCGTTACACTGTCATCCATTAAGCCTTCCCCTGAGGAAGTAATATCTGGATCATGTGTAGCTTCACATTCATCTTCTATGGACTCTACATCAGGTTGGACATCATCTTGCTCATATGCTCGAGCCCTTAACTTCACATATACTTTCTCTAGAAATTTTACATCTCTGGATATGATAATTTTCTTTTGTGCCAAATCAAAGAGTCTGTACCCATTTGATGCATAACCTACCATAACTAATGGTTCACTCCTCGTCTCTAACTTGCCTATGGGATGATTAATTTTGGCAAAATTTTACTCCCAAACAATTTTATCTTATTGTAATTTACACTGTACTTATAACATACTTCAGCAGGTATGCTGGAATCTACTCGAGGAGTTCGATTGTATAGGTAAGCAGCTGTTCGAATGGACTCCCCCCACAGATACCTAGGTAACTCTCCTATCATACATCTGGCTTTATTCAATAAAGTTCTATTAATGCACTCACTTATACCATTGAGTTGTGGTGTGTAGACTGGGGTGTACTCCAATTCAATGCCTTTGCAAAGCACCACCTGTTGATGTTATTTGAAGAGTATTCTCCACCATTATCACAGCGAATGACACTAACCTTTAGACCATCACCTGAAAATTTCCGTTCTGCACTCTCATCATAATGTTTCAAGTTTTCTTGAACCTCATCTTTTGTTTTCAAAAGGTAGACTACTGTGAAATTTGAGAACCCATCAATCACAGTTTGAAAGTACTTAAAACCATCAAATGTAGCTGGTGTAATTGGTACACACACATCACTAGAAATAATTTCTAAAGGTCTATTTCCTTTAGGACAGGTTGACTTGAAAGGTTGCCTTGTCATTTTCCCTTCAAGACAGGTTTCACAGTCATGAATTTCGTCCATACCCTCTAGTCCAGTTTTCTCTTTCAGTTTGTGTATTGCATCATTACAGGAATGTCCTAGTTTTTCATGCCATGTTACATTGACCATTACACTCTCTGTCAAAGGTGTTAATTCTAAGACAAATAACTTCCCAACCTTTTCTGCTTTAAGAACTGTAACACCATTTTTTCTAATTGTCATAAGATTACTATCAAAAATCGTATAATACCCTGCTTCTACAACCTTCGAAATTGACAAAAGATTGTATATGAAACTATCTACCACTAACACATTCTTTAATGTACACTGGTCAAATACTATAGTTCCTCTTTCAGTAGCAAGAAGTTTAGTTGAGCCATCAGCAACAGCTACTGGAACAGGTACTTCTAATGTTTCTATGTTTATCATGAATGGCTTAACTGCCGGGCTTGCAAAATGTTCAGATGCACCTGAATCACACACAAAACGCACTACAACTGAGTTATTATCAGAGTTGCTACTTACAGTTTTGTTGTCTCCACACATAACCGTAAATATTGTGTTTGATACTTCAGTGATGACTGCCTGGTGGTGTCCTTTACTTGGTCCTGCTTTACCTCCTCTGCTGGTGTCTGTCGTAGCTCTACTCGATCCTGGATAGCCTCTGCTTGATCCTGGATAGCCTCTGCTAGATCCTGGATAGCCTCTGCTAGATCCTGGATAGCCTCTGCTAGATCCTGGATAGCCTCTGCTTGATCTGGGATAGCCTCTGCTTGATCCTGGATAGCCTTTGCTTGATCCTGGATAGCCTCTGCTTGATCCTGGAAAAACATTTCTTCTTTTCCAACAGTCTCTCTTCTTATGTCCTGGGAGTCCACAGTAATAACATAACAGTTTCTTTACCAGAAATACATTGTCAACCTGAACATCTTTACACGTTCCTGTAATCATATTAACCCTCTTATTGTGCTCTTTTAACAACCGCTCCTTAATGTCATTAAATAACAATTTGTCACTGTATGTTTCAATTGCAATCACTAACCCATTATAACTGTCTGGTAGGGTCATCAACAACTGACATGCCAAGGTTTCTTCATCAATGGTCACATCAATCAGCTTCAATTCACGTACTATTCGTTCAAATGCGGCAATGTGCCATTCTAAATTTTCACCTTCCTTGAGGGTTAACGGAAATATTTTCTTCTGCAAGAACAACTATGAACTAACTGATTTCCTCATATATATACCTTTTAGAGCATTTATGATCGTTCTTGGTGTCGTGCATTCCTTAATATGTTCCAACTGTGAGTCGGCTATCCTTCGTACAAATAGATGATTCGCAGTCTTCTCAGCTTTCTTCCAGGCGTTGACGTTTTTCTCTCGAAGCCTTTCTTGAACTTGGTCATCTTGTTTTACTGTCAATCCTTTCTCCTCCAATATCTCGTCCAATACTTTGTCAACAAAATCAAGGCAATCGTTTTTGTCCAATACGACTTTCAACCGGTATACCCAATTATCAAATCCGACGCCATCAAATATGCCAACCTTCAGAACATCGTCTTCAATTTCTTCCATCTCATATGCCTGGGCCCATGACCCTTGTTATAATGTTATAATAAAGAACGACGAGCAGAGTATCATCATCTTTACTAAACATAACTCAACCTCGATACACCTCTCAACATTATCGCTAACAGACCCGACTACAATCCATTTATATCACCACTTCCATAGAGTAAACAATACACACACAGTATTAAGTCTACCTGCTTTTGGTACCAATTTAGAAAAACAAAATTGTCCTTATATTACGGTATGTTGTCCACAAACAAATAAATTCGAATAAAAGTCTATGTTAATAATTTTTTTATGTTGTGTGGAACATTCTTACTGCTACCGCAGCTTGTAAGTTTAACATTCAGGTTTCTCCTGGTATTTAAATTCATTATTTTGTTGTGTGTATAGGGCTCCAAGAAATGAGGTAAATGTTTTTTTTGTAAATCTGTTCACACAAAAAAATTTCCTAAAAAAGAAAACTGTTATTTCAACAAGCTGCATAATTATTATATTTTATGAATGATAAATGTTTTTAATAACCCCATATTGAACCTTGGAACCCCGAAATTTCCTGAAGGAGGACTCCAGGAGACCCTGGTTTCTTTGGAGTTGGGTGTTCCTCAACATTGAAATAAATTTCAGTCCGACTTTTATGAACTGCATTCGTAAGACACCACAAAGCGGTGCCTGTAATGACTATAGATAGATAATTTGTATATTTAGATTTGAAAAAACCCAATTTGTGTGTGATCATCCCATGTAAAATAAAACTCATACATTGACATAGTGTATCATTTCTTAAATTAAACAAATTTTGTCACATAATACTTTTATCTACAAAACCTGAACCGATTTATGACATTACGCATGCACACAAAAGGTAACTAGCATCTTCCTGCGAGTAAGAAACAAAGTTGAGATGTACACAATCGCCAGGAGGAGTAGTGACGCTACCTCTGTAGAAAACGAAACGCATATGGCTTCGTGTTTTCCACGGTTTCCTGAGCTACAACTAGGCGAAAGCTTGGAAGATACTTACTAACAACCGTATCTGAGTAACGGTACCATAGTTGATTTAGTTGTTAAGTGTTTCTGTCTGTAATTACCACGCTGTCATGCAAATTTAACACCCAGCACTATGTATTTTCAAACAGTACTATATATCATTACAAGATATAGATGGGAAGGATGAGTTTGATCTTGGAAGCAAACCAGAGACCGACTGACGAATTAACACTGTTATTTACGCGAAGGTAAAAAAAGGGGTGGGGGCACGAATCCTGTGTCGCGACACCTTACATGTTAATATCTTATTTTTCTGTTTCCGACAAAAGTATTTGACCTATTCAAAATCTGTAAATTGTGTTAAATTCGTCTAACTCATGGCCATGTTCCTGTAAGGCTACGGTTTAAAAAAATTGCGTTTAAGACATTATTCTTTAAAACATTTCTATATCGGACAATTTTAATAGCATGCAAATTAATTACCTACATTAGTACGGTACTATGATGGAAAATGCAATTTCCCGCATTTAAATCCGTTCATTGGTTACCGAGTTATTTCTGTAGAAAAATTTGCTCATTTTGGTGCTGCTTCGTGGTGGTGGCATTTTGATTTAAAATGGGGACATTTAGCCTTAACAGGCATACGTATAAAATTAATTCTGAGCCAAATGATGTCACAATTGGAGTACCACAAGGATCTATACTGGATCCCTTACTATTTGTGATTTTTATCAATGATCTTCCCAATTACATGAGTAGTAGTACTACTGTGATGTAACACAGAGCGGGATAGGCCAGGGTCGGTTCAGGGGAACCAAAGGATGTGCCCGACGTGAGGTTACCTGAGATTGACGACTGGTGTGGGTTGACGGCCTGTTGGCCATGTAACCTGGCCCTGCTGCCGTTTGTCGGTGTTGGAAGTCCTCGTGGTGGTTTTCGTACTAGCCTACCTGGCACGCGCTGCTCCCGACGACTCTGGTTGCTGTGGCTCCTTAGGGTGCGGAGGGGCAGAAAGTCATTGTTGCCTTTGAGGAAAACACTGACGTTAATTGAAACCAGCATGGTGGTTTATTATCTTGAAACACCCTCGAGCCGTGCCACCATTGACCATATGTAAAATATTCGCTCGGAGCGAATCAGTACAGCTGTGAAAAGTGGCGTCGGCCAACAATGGACTTAGGTGAAAAGTTATGAGGGAGGCTCAAATAGCACTGCCCTGACGCGCGTCGATCCCTGAGGCCATGAAGAGACACAAAAAGATTCCGGTAGACTAAATAAACTATTGAAAACTAAATGATTACGTCACTAAAGATGAAGAACCTCAGGGAGACGTGACCGCACTCCACGCTCACAACCTACTTGCTCGCTGACGGGGCGAATACTGACTCAATATGGCGTCAGGTGGAGACCCGGGAGCTCGCGTTGCCGCCAGATGTGGTGGATTTGCTCTTACATTCTAATTTAAACATAAATGCAAAACCAAAAGTCATGAAAAAGTAAAGAAATAATTTTAAGAATGTTTCTGTCCTTTACATATAAATATAAATATAACTGCCAGCCTTTTGTAGTACAATCTCTGAAAGCATTGTTAGAATAAAATATGTATAAAATTCAAAAATTAAATACATAATGAGATTCTGCTTGAATTAAGAGAAGACATGCATCAAACTTGCTCTTAAGGAGCGTATAAATGTTAAGAACACAAAAAGTAAATTAAAACACTCTTGGCAGGCTTTCCTAAGTGTCCTTGCCGCCATGATGACTTTAGCAACTGAAATAATATCCAAAATGTTCAAAGTGTTTTTCAAAAAGAGTACTGTAAGCAATCATGCAAATCTACACTGTATTCTGGTATGCTTTCTGATTAACTAACGTCACTATTTACACAATGCCTGTTGCAGCTTGGCACCTGACGTCCGTCGTGGTGCGTAGCGCCCCGACGTCATAAACATGTTCACATGGTCTGGGACAGTTTTAGATGTTGTTGAAAATACTAGCAAATACGCTGCGGGCCCTGCAAACGAATTTGACTAGCCCAAAACTGCTAGCTGTAGACCGTAATGTACCTTCATAGAGGGGAGACGTTGGTGTTGACGTCTCCACTGATGAAGCACAGTGCCTTATGTCCTGCTGTAATGGGAGGGGGGGGGGAGGAGAGAGCACATGGCCGGGACATGGCCGCGGCAGCCCAAAAAGGACGGCGGCAGAATGGGCGTCCACGGCACACGTCAGATTTATGCAGATTATACCAATTTGCTAATATCAGACAAGAACTGAGACAGTTTAAATAAAAAACCACAACAGCAAAACAAGAATTAGCTCATTGGTGAACAGTAAATAAGTTAATGCTAAATTTAATTAAAACATAAATTATTAATTTTTACTTAAAGAAAACAGTTAATTGAAACTATCCAATTGTATAGAAATGACACAAGGTGGCCATTAAATATCCCTTTTGAGAGATGCAGCGCAAAATTTGCATTTGTGCTGCGTTGCTTTGGTGTTAAATATACAAATATGCAGGTGCAAGTGGGCACGTGAATGCTTTAAGTGCCTGAAAATCTGCAACTAGCGAATGGCTCGACGCAGGTATATCTACGCCCTTCGCACATGTGAATTGGTCAATTTTCGGGTGTGTGAAAGTGAATTAACATAAAAGTTGGGTATCTTTATCTATATCCAGTGATCTATGAACATTAATTATTTACTTTTTCATGTACACATTTAAGCTTTTAATAGTTACGAAGTACAGTAGAAGTACGAAACTGAAATGTTTTTATACCAAAGAAGCAATTCAAAATGGGAAACGATTTGTTATCCTTTCCCGGAATAAATTATGAGGGTATTTTTCCGTGGCACATGGCAAGAAAATAGAGTTGGTTTGTTGATGAGGTTATTTGTACCCTTAAAAACTTTGTATAAAACATTTATGCAAACGATAATGTAAATAAATAGCGAATATGATTTGCAAGTACCTGTTTGGCTAATTGCTTAGAGCAGTGACATTACCTATCTATTTTCCTTGCTGGGATGGGATGTTTCAACTTCACATCTATCTCGCCGACTTGTTTCCACATTACACATGCTTTATATTTAAGAGTGTTGCTGTTGGGATTCTCTTTATTTCATAAAACAGGAGGGCTATCAATTTAGTTTTAAGTCTTTCGTGAGACTCGCTGACTACACATATCACACCCTATCTCGGTGAACGTTAAACTTACAATCATCTGGACGTAATTAAATTTATTGCAGTACAGTTGTACGAAAGCCACTCGTATTCACTACACATTAGCAATGAATTATTTAGAAATAATCAACGTATCACGATTTGATAATTTACGACTCGCTCAAAGACGAATGCCACAGTATAGCCCACCTAGGTATTATGCCCACACTCACAAATACCATGCCATACAAGTTAAAATAACTTACATTAATTTCAAAACTAGGTCACTCAAATTAATACCAGTACAAATATAAAATGTATACATAATTTTTGCTATAATCGCATCACACATCTATCACTTTAGGCACTTTATTCTCCGTTAGCAACATAAAGTAGGCCTATGTAAAAATTGGTTACAGACGAAAACCACTCTGTTTTCCAATTGTATTACAAAACTTCTACTCGAAATAAATATAGTATTTTATCATTCACGAACAATCTCATTTAATATAAATGAAAACACGCATTCACTACACTGAAACCGCAACATTATAGAAATTAATTTTTCAAACTTCAAAATGCAACTACGACATACATGTTTGTAATGAAAACTTTGTGAAAATTTTCCTTCATAACTTGATATGAAACTACACTTCTTATATTCTTGTATAAGCACAAGAAAACTACACAATTTCAGGTTACGAAAAATATTACCAAAACATTACTTTTAGCGCAAGAAATGTGGAAGCTATATCTGCATGTAAACACGTGGGTGTGCAGACAGTTACTGTCGTCAACGTGGCAGTGAGAAAGATGTTACAAATTTTCTGATTGGCTTGTGTAAGTCGGAGAAGGGAGGCAGTTGCGCCGAGCCAAAATAGGCTCCGCCCCTTGCGTCTTGCGTTTTCGAGTATATTTAATTCCAACTACGACTCGATGTGCAGGTGCAGAGCAGATTTACTTGTGTTGTGCTGCGTCGGTGCAAAACACAAGTGGTGATATTTAATCGGCCCCAAGAACTGCTTCTTGTTGATAACATAAGATTCCCAGGAGTTAATATTGATAGTAACTTAAAATGGACAACACATATTGAGTTATTAGTAAAGAAACCAAGTCCACTTTGTTTTGCAATTCATACAATAAAGAAATAATCCAATCATTCAGCCACCATAGCAGCATATTTTGCATATGAACAATCAATCTTGAAATATGGAACAATATTCTGGGGAAATTCAGCAAAATAGGAATCTGTTTTAAATTACAAAAAATAATTATAAGGATAATAGAGGGATGTGATTATAACCGTTTGTGTAAACCTTTATTTAAAAAATTAAAGATTTCAACTCTTCCATGTTTATACATTTATCAAGTGATTTTTTTTGCACACAATAATATTGATTATTCTGAGATCAAACATGTACATAGTTATGATACCGTACTAGAAATAATTTTAAACATCATACTATGCAACACAGGACTACATTCTTTGAAAAATATGTTTATTACTCTGACCTGAAACTTATTAATAAAATATATGATGTAAATAATACACCTGTAAGTTTTGCAGTTTTTAAAAAGCAACTCAAAATAAATCTGACCAACAAAGCATTTTATGATGTTGACGAATTTATGCAATACAATAATAGTGAATTCTGTAAAATGTATGTCAAGCAAAACTGGTAAAGGTATGCTTTAAGGCAATATGTTAATTTATAAGCTGTAAAATGTGTATTTCCTGTATTTTCCCCTATTTCTAAGTGTAGGCCTATATGTATTGTGTAGGCTAATATTAATAATATGTATTAATTTATGTATATTATGTCTGTACATTCTATTGCACATTATCTTATATATTATAACTGTATATTTCATGACAAGTCCAACAACACTTTGTAATATTACTATGGATGCTAAATAAATAAATAAAAATAAATAAAATTATGTTTCATTGTTAGCCTGGCGGCCTATTTCCCACCATTATTGTACCTAAATTTCACATTTAGTCATGATGAGTGTTGAAAACTGTACTATGCCATAAATGTCTCCAGCAGAATAAATGACCTGCTATATTTGGCAGGATATATAAACATTTCTCCCACTCATAGCTAACCATAAATGTCTCCTGCAACATACATTAAAGTAATGGCAATTCATTTTTAACAGGTCATTTGCCTGGATATTGTAATAATATTAATAGAAATGATTTATTTTCATAGACACACATTTTGTACTGAAGGTTAACATTGTAGAGTACTATGCCCCGCAGATAACTTGGCGCTTCCCAGCATGAGGTGTGGGAACAGAGGGGCCAGCGAGGCCAGGGACAGTAATGGAGATAATGAGGCGACACATAAGACTGGTCTAGGGAGCTCAGATGCCAAGTTCTCTGCCAGGCAAAGTAGGCCTATTTGCAACATTCCTTCGTCATAAATTAGCAATGTTCGTGTTTACAAATTGTTTGACGAGATATGTAAATCTTTAGTCTGTAACTTATGCCTATGTATACAGCTCTGTCACCAACTTACTTTTCATAAAAACTATTGCATCATCCATTATATTTATATTTATTTTTAAATTTCTGTGGGGCACAAGTGGGACTCCAATATGGAGTACACTGGCATTTTTTGCCACCTGATGGCAGTGCAAAATCTCATGAAGTAATTTGTAAAAAAAACTCATAAATTTGCAAGAAAGTTGATAAGTAATTAGGGTGGTCACAGACCTGGAAATCAGGGAAAAGTCAGGGCATTTGAAAGTAGTGAGGGAAAACAGGGAAATGTCAGGGAATTTTTTTGAGGTCATGGAAAAATTCCTTATTTACCTTACACTGACCAGAATATAGAGCCGGATCGGCAGTGACAATAGAGTTGTTAGATGTTTGTTGTCTCGAATTCATTTTTAATATTTGAGATCGGTGTAGAAATAGAGAATGGTTAAAACATTTTTATTTGCCTTTTTTTAAGTTAGTTGGCTGTATTTCTCTACATGCATGTTTCATAAATATGGCACAATCAACTGTGCACCATTTGGATTATTTGTCCATTATCTGAAAGGTTATTTAAGAGTGCATTAAGAGATTTGGCTGGATCATCAGCTAAGGTCTTAAGAGCCAATTAGAGAAATGACATAAGGTTAACATGAGGGGTTCAGTGAATGAAGGGCAGTGGAATCTGAAGATCTATCTTTTTTGAGTGAATCTGCCGGCTTATGGCATTGTTCTGGCATGAGTCCCACATTCACTTCTGTGTGATGTTTCGTGTAGGCCCTACAGTGACAAAGTCTGCATCCATCGTTGTTCCACAAACTTTTTTTTCTTCGCAGTCTTGGACAAAAAAGATGCGTGGGGGTTCATCTGTATGTGTTTTTACTGATTTTTATGCATGATCAGCAATGTTAGCATAGGTTGGATTATGAAATATATTAAAGAATATAAATTATTACTTACGCATATAAATTTTGCGGGCCCATCAGTTAAGGAATTTTTTGGTCAGGGGAAACCTGGAAAAATCCGGGAATTTTATTCTCAATTTCCTGTGGCCACTATGTTAATGCTTATCACGTAATAAAGAAAGGAATGAAGTTACCAATAAATTGTTAATGTGTCATTTTATAACTATCTTTTACCTTAAAAAAATTAAAAACTCAACAAAAATTCTTAATACACCGAAGTGTGGTAATGGTGCCAACAACTTCTTTTATACATCTCACTTTATTCCTTGTAATATTTACAAATGCTTGGTTTTGTCAACCATTTTTACACTAACATTCAAGGTTTTTTTTTACATTATAGGTAAGATTTGTAATAAATAATAAATTTAAAGTATTAATTTCATGTGCAAAACTAGAAATTATGAACACTAATTTAGAGTTTGTTGACCTACTATTTGTCAGAAGGAAACACAAGTTGATGTTTTATTACAATAGGTACCAATTGTGCCAAATGCTCCACCAATCTAATCATACCAAATGTTCCAACAACTAAATCAATTTAAAAAAGCACGTCATTGAAAGAACAAAAATGAAATTCTTCCTGAACCCACAGTGTAATAACTGTAAGCTGTGGTTAGTAAGATATCAACTTCATTACTATACGCCATTAAATACATCAACACAAAGACGATGAACATTGATTAAAGATATCACAAACGCCTCTCAACCATGCCTGTTCTTGCCATCGTTCTCAACCACTTCCTGTCCTTCCACATCATAGATATATATATCACCCACATCATAGAGCACAATACTCAAGACATATCACTTCTAACACATATATAACATCTCCCTTCTCTTATTACAACACATTGGTGTATTCAAAACCCTTAACAATACTTAACTCTAAGTTATT
>PNEQ01084654.1:0-66758 GCA_003012365.1 Medauroidea extradentata
TGTCTGTGACACAGGAGTAATTGTGTGCATAACTAATTGTGTTGTGAGAGTTCTAGTTGATTACTGTTTTGTGTATTTCGTAGCTTTGTGAGCTATTAAATCCAGTACTTAATTTAACTCTTTTATTTGTAATTATAAGACCTCTATCCCAAAGAACTCATGGGAATTGCCCACATGAAAAGTTTGTGTTCTCCAAACTCGTAACAATATTATACAAATAGTATAGCATCAGCTTAAAATGGAATTTTCAGAGTAAGTCTTAGCTGTTAGATTTCTCACTCAGAATTTCATTTTTATATGTATTCTGGAGCCACCACATGATAATAGTCACCATTTAAAGCCATAAGGAAAACTGTGTGGTAAGATTGGTAACACATAATGTATGTTGAAATTTAGTAGTAATGAGGTTGGCACATTTTAGTGTACTGTCGCATATGGATTGCTATGTAACTAATAAACTGTGTCTAGGAATAGTTGTCTGCTGAATAAATAAAATGTACTAGTGACATTTGGTATTTTCACTTAACTTGTATCTCAAAGTTGTGTAACAGATATGGCTCAGTCATACCTTGGTGATAGAAATAAGCATTTATTAGATGAGTACATTTACAGACAAGGAGAGCGACGGATGAAAAAGATTGTCATGTTGTTCCATTATTTACTAACTCAATTATATATATTAGAATGAATATGTTAAGGCTTACTTGGAACAGAGGAGCTTGTTAGATGTTATTACAGATAAGCATATGGAGAATGTTAAGACATAGACACATAAGCAGCGTTACAAGAACCAAGATGCTCTATACCTCATAAAAATTGCCGTACATGACACGTCTCTTAACACTCTCTGATGCTATATAGCTGCAAGGGAAGCAGGGGAACTAATAAAGAAAATAAAAAAATTTACTGCAATAAACCTTTTACTGGCAACGAATGAGAGGCGCTCGGGCGTTAACCTCATATGCAGGTTTGCCTACCTTTACTTTCTTTGCTGGTGATATTGTCTGAGCCGAGGCTTCTGTATTAGACAAGGAGAATATTCACAGCAACAACCGCAATCAAACATACTTGCTACGTTTGCATCGCAACGACCAGGAGCTATCAGGCACCTAGGAGAGCAACAGTCTCCTCTCACTGGCGAGGGCAGCAAACCAATGACATTCCATTTCACTTGCCATTCATCTTTCCTAGTGTTGTGGCAACAGGACGTTGAATCATACCTTACTATTCCAATCGACTCGTTTAATAATGTGGTACTACGGTACGTGATATTTACAGCTGATCTCTACCATCATCTGTGCGGCACTGCCGAATAAACAAGACGTTCGTGCAAGCAGGTTGCCTACACACTAGGTTCTGTGTCACAACTAAAAACCTTCATGTGAGTTATGAACGAAAACTATGAGTTCTAGACAGTCGCTACTCAAAGACCTTTTTTATCACTAAGGTCACATTACCAAATAATTCATTTTTTAATGTTTGATTAGCCTTACATCAAAAAATTGTCAGCAATTTAAAGGAGGGCAACCCTTTTATTTTCGTAAGCGCGGAATGTATCAACTGGCGTTTACCGTTGGTTTGTCAGCCGTATTGTCATGGAGTAACATCATAAGTTTTGTCAGTTTACGTCGATTAGTATTAGGTTTAAGGGAAAATGAAAGTTTCGAAATTTTTTTTTCAAAGCGAATTACTCCCTTAATATTGCGGTAAAGTACAAAATGTTTTATAAATTTCCTAATTTATTTTTCACAAGGAAATCACCTGCTGGAGTTTGTCCGTGTTATTTGTGAACAGCCTGTACATCAAACACAAAATAAAAAAATTAAAATATGACACAATGATGAGACCAAACAAAACAGTATTCCTACAGACAGATGAACAACGTTTTGAGAACTGGAATCTGTTCCCGTCATCAGGCAGAGACACACAGGGTCCGAGAACAGTGCGGCTGATGAGGAGGCTGGAAAACCATGGGTGTTCCGTGTTCCCTGTGTACTTATTTGCTTTCCAGATGTCTAATTTTCTTGGAAAGGGTTAATAGGTTTCTGTGTTCTGTTAGGTTTTATGTGCTGTTTAATGGTGTTGGCCGGGTAATCATTGGCTCTGAATTAATTTCCCATTTGGCTGTGTTCTACCACTACAAATTTCTTGTAAAAACTTAATAATTTCAGCTCGGTTGGATAATGTGCGAATTATGTCACCAAACCACGTTTAAAACCTTACAGAACTCTTTAGCACACAGAAACCTAAAAACCAGCAGCCAGAACCTTAGTTATAATGTATGTTCTAGGCCTTTCCGAGAAAATAAAACGTTGTACTTCAAACATCATTCCGATCCAAATCCACTATAAAAAGTATGAAACCAGCCACAGAAAATTCCCAAACCCACAACTGTGTGCATCAGATACTCAGCTAATGTGGCAGTACGTACATAGGTGAAACGGGCAGAGATCTATCAACCTGAATTAAAGAACACAAAAACAATTACAAGTAAGGTGAAACCCAAAAATCCAGACTGGCTGAACATACATGGGAAAATAGCCACAAAATTCTTTGGTAAGACTCAATGCCACTCACACAGGGAACTGATAAAATTAAAGAAAAACTTAAGACTCAGCCTATATCATTAGCAAAAGCAATATTTTAAGTCAGCAAAGCATTGAATTAAAAAATATGTGGATAGTATTGATTGAGAGAGAAACACCTTTACAGCTCAAAACAACAAACACCTGACACACCACAACCAGAGTCAATCTATGCTTTGTGACTAATCAGAAGACAGCTTGTATGTCATTTGGTGAGCAAGATAAGTGGATTCATCCTGTAATACCCAAGGTTTTCCAGCCTCCTCATCAGCCGCACTCATGTTCTCGGACCCTGTGTGTGTCTGCCTGATGACGGGAACACATACCAGTTCTCAAAATGTAGTTCTTCTGTATGGAAAACTACTGTGTTTTGTTTAGTTTCATCACTGTCCTTTTTTTTTTTCCTTTAATTTTTTTGATTCATATATTTTATTTGTTTGTCCCTTTGCCAAAACAGGTCTCAAACTTGGGTTGTCTGCTTTACGGTGTCAGGGTTCTTTTCTCTTTATTTTATTTGGCTGACCTTTTGTTTGGCCTAATTTCTTAATGGTATTTTATGTTGTGTGTGTGTATATCCTGTTGACTAAAGTATATGTTGCATATTTAAGTTTTTCTATTCCCTTTAGTTTTCTGTGGTAGGCATATATAAAAGCAATGGAGTATGTCAAAAAAAAAAAACTAAATCCAGTAACATGCACTCCCACTACACAACTCTTACAAAGATCATACTAGGTCCATGTGTAGCGAAGCTTTTAGGTCTGTTTATGATTCCTTGGGCCACACACTGGAATCGAGGGTAAAGACCTATGTAGATGATGTTCTTATTGTTAGTGAAAATTAAAAGAACACCTGGATATTTTAACACAGCTGCTCGCAAGGGTGAGGGAAGTTAATGTGAACTGTGCAGGAGACCCTTTTTAGTTTTGGTTTTTTAGTTCAGGTATTTGAGTTGCTTTAAATTTTGTATGATCTTTGAAAGAACTGTGCAATGGGAGTTCATGACTAGATTCAGTTTCTTGGACGTACTCCATTGCAAAATTGAACGACTGTCAAAGAAAAACTAAACAAATAAAAGAAAAAAGAAAAACCATAAAATAAGCAGAGTATGCTTAGTCAGCAAGATACAAACACAACATGAAATTCCAAGATGGAATCGGGTCAAATAAAAACAAGGAACAAACCGATAATAAATGAAATTAATAACAAATAAAATAAAAACCAAATAACATGTGACACAACGATGAGACGAAACAACAAACACAGTAGATATCAGACACGAACAGAAAAATAACAAAAGAACACAACAAGTAGACGAGACAAAATGCAACAGATATCAGACATATATAGACAAGACAAACGACACTATGAAGAGACGAAACAAAACACAGTAGTTTTCCAGACAGACAGTGTTACGACGTTTCGGGAACTGGAACCTGTTCCCGTCATCAGGTAGACACACAGGGTTCAGGAACACGAGTGCGACTGATGAGGAGACTGGAAAAACCACGGATTTATATAGGGTAAGCCCACTTACCCTGCTCAGCCAATGGGAGACGAGCTGTCTCCTGATTGGTGATTTGTGTTTGATTTTTTTGTCCTTTTGGTGGTTTCCCTTCTGGTGGCTTCTTTGTCCCTTTTAGCTGGGCATGATTCAACTGACCCTCCCCCCCACCTCACCTCTTCCCTTTTCCTCAGCTGGTGTAATCTGCATGCGTCTTGCGGGGGGTAGGGAGGTGGGTGGAAGAGGCGAGGGGGGTGGGTTGTGGTTAGGCGGGTGGTGCAAGTGGCCGCCAGAGGCCATTATGCTAGCGTGGCTCGACAGAGACGTGACTAAGAGCGTCAGAGAGAAAAGGCTGTAGGGCGACCTCATGAACAGTAACAATGAGACACTGACTCGTGGCCGTATTATGTGGTGGTACAGCTGCAATGCCAGAATTGTTTAATACCGCTTAAATAATTGCAGTGGGAGACGGCAGTTGAACATACAATTGCGCACTTTTGGTGGTCAGACTAGCTTAGCTGTCGATAAGAAGGTTGAACAGGGCCTAGTCGTTGCGCATCTATTGGTTCGAGACAAGGTGAGGAGACGAGCTTGGAACCCTTGGAAGCGGTGTCAAAGGACGCAGAGGCCTGTTGGGACTACCGTATCCGGCGTCGTCATAGTTGGTTCCAGACGATTAAGGTAGGACTGTTCCTTCACTTGGCTATTCTCGGAGAAGTCGGAACTGCTTCTCAACAGTTGGGGGAGTGTGAAATAACGATAGGCAAACTGTCACAGAGGTGGAATGTTGCGCAAAATGTTGGAGTCTAGTAAATTATTTTTAGGCACCACAGAGGGTTTACCTCTGGATAACATATCTACAAATGTGAAAAAGTATTGAAGTCATTTGGGGAAGGGGACACAGAAGAACAGAAGACACAAATGTGGTTAGTCATAACAGTGACAGTGTTGACCAGGAAAAAGTTGTAGAAAAGTAATAAACTAATACTAAAAAAAGATACATAATTACTTTGTTTTGTGATAAGATGATAAGATATGCTAATAGGCAGCAGCCTATATAGATATAGTAATAAAAATGATACTTTGTTTGAAATGTTTTTTAATGTTAAATTATAGAAGTCGAAAGAGTATGCTATTTTGAGGTTTACACTGATGCTATATAATTGAGTATGTCTATAATGTTTCATGATGTTCATGGAATATGTACACAGTGTTTCATTATGTTTATTGAATGTGTATGTTCATGGTATAGTTATGGAGGAGTTATTTTGTCAAAACAGGAGCATTACCTTATTTTGTTGACTGAGGTAGGAGATTGGATGGCCAGACAGCAGTCTGGCCTATTTGAACAACAGAATATCTATAACTGTCAAAATTAAAATATAAGTTTTAATCAAAGGTATTTTGATATGTAATAAACAAGCATTTTGGTATAGAAAAGTGGAGAAATTAAGAACTGTTTGCAGGTGTATGGTAAGATAATTTTCTCTTGAGCTGGAGTGACGGCTATCTGTGTAATAATTTGTAGTCTGCTGTAAAAATGTCTGTTCTAAATATGTAATTTCACTGTTTTAGACATGTCTTATATTTCTTAGGTAAAAATAGGAGTGTTACAGAATAATTTTACACTGATATATGTTAATTTATTCATGTATTGGTTCAAATATACATTAGTCAGGGTTATAAATGTTGTATTGTGTTTGGTGTATTATGTTTTTTGGCCAGTGCCCTGTCCTTAAAGGAACTACAGTAGACTCCAGATCATCCGTGTGCGGATCATCCAACTTGCGGATTATCCGCACCAAATATTTCACTTTAAATATTCGAAAAAAAGTTAAAAAAAATGTTGTTGAAAAAAAATTTTTTATAAATACATGCTGTGTTTATTCACATAATGTTAATCAAATTCTTATTCCTGCAGCCGTATTTTAAAAGACATTAAGAAGATTTAAGTATTTCGTGCAGGCAAAACAATTAGTTCAGCGCATGAAAGTATTTGCAAGATTATCTCGTGCGTCACTAATGAATGGATTAATGAGATTTTTATCTTGGATAAATAAGATAATCATACATTTTTTTATTATTTGTGTTTTTAGATTATAAGCGCATAGCCCCTAATCATTAATGTGAATAATCATGAGTCTACTGTATTAAATTGTAACAGTAACGCCGCATATGAAGTTAAAATGCATGCAGGTTTTCTTCTCGAACTTCAAATCCTTGTGAACTTTGGCTGTGTTTTAATATTGATTTTTCCAGTAAATCAGTTTCATAGTAATAGGATGAAAAGTTTGTACCTTGTAATGTAAATGGCATTTAAATAAACCAGGAACATTTTGGGAATTCAAGTTTCATTTCTGGACGAACACCTCTGAGATAATTCATTGTAGAACTGTGTTAGGTATTCAGGTTAAGCAACAATGATGCAGCAGAAGATTTGAGTAATTACAGTGGGTCATGAGACCTCTGTCCATTTTTCAACACCTCTGAACATGTCTGTCCAGGAGGATGGATGTGTTGTAAGTTGTCATCAGGAGCCAAAATAAGCTGAGGAATCTACTGTTGGGATACAAGGTTGTGATTTTGTCAGATCATCACTTGCTAGTGTTTCTACAGTCGTATAAGTTACTGGGTAGTCGACTGACCAGGTGGTGTCTCACACTGCAAGAGTTTGACATTGACGTAATGTATGTGTCAGAGGCACAGAACAGGGATGATGACTGGCTAAGTAGAATGGTCACAGAGGAGGAGAGACCTAAGGCTGGCACAGTGATTGCAAAGACTGAGGACGAGTAGGATACGTATTCAGTACTTAAATTTAAGGGCGTAGGGGCAGGCAGAGAGAAGATAATGTATGGAAGTTTGATATTGAAGTACTTGAGGACCTATATCAAACAATGCAAGGGCTGTGCATCACCTTAAGAAACAATCATACTACAGAGTCCCAAGTAAACAAAAAATAATATAAAATGCAATTTGTACAGGCACATAAAATTATACGTAAGCCAAATGTCAAACAATGAATATTGTACCAACATTATTGGTTTGATCTCTCTGTGAATACACACCTGGCTGAAGCGATAATTGGCACAGTCCAACTTTTTAAGTTCCACTTCTTTATATGTATAGCTAAATTAACCTTTCAATCTTCTGTTTACATTAACTAATCAAAATAAAAATAATACTTCATACATCTGTACACGGATCACAGACGCGTTCACTGTTCCAGACTACATTTTTTTTTAAAGATAGCATTTCTTACTCAACAGCCTACTGTGCTTCCTCCAACAAAATCCTCTTCTTCTCTGCAAACTCCTTTAACTTCAGTTTTCCCTTTTTCTTTTCACACAGAGCTTCTCTTCTGCTTCTTGACTTTCATAATGTTTATTCAGAGCTTCAACATACACCCCATATGCATTTCTTGCATACTGACTTAACCTTTTGCAAACTGTAATATTCTGTATGCCACCGTGAGCCTAAACTGAGTTACTATATACAAGTCTCTGTGCTATCAGTGAATCATCACAAAGATTTTCTACGAGGATTTCCTTGTTTAAAGAAAATCCTCGTTCCAATGGCGCATTTCCATGAAACAAAATGAACACCATCTTTAAAAATGATGTCACTCCTTCTTACATGCCTGATTTTTTCGGCATAAGGTTACACAACCAGAAACTGTCTAGCCTATCAGCACGGGGTTAAAAAGTCTTGGCAAAATCTAGAAATGTATTGCTTCCACATACTTCCCTGAATTCTCGTTGGACTTTGTCAGCTTCAATACTTGATATCCAATTGTTTGAAACAAAATAATCCAAAACAAGAGTCAAACGCTTATCTCTAATGGCTTGTATTTGTGCTACTTCTGGGTCAAAACATGAAATTCCTTTTGTAAGCTGGAATCTAATTGGTGATCTTTCAACTAATTTTTTGCAAAATACAACCATGGCGTTCCGGCAGATTAAATGAAATTTCAACACTTCCTTATCGTTTACTCCATGTATACTACAATGGGCTGCGGTGGTAGAATATCCTAGATCAATGTCTTATTTTTTTTATAGCAAAAATCAAGTTTTCTTTTTTTCCTAATTCCACTGAAGATATGTTTTTGGCCACTTCAATAACATTCAACTTCACAAAACTTGATAAAACACACTTCATTATATTTAATATTGCTTCGTACAAGAGTGGTGCAAAAGGAGAATCTGCCTGAAATTTTTTCAAGAAAGGTTCTAAATCGGCAGCTAGAAACTGGAATAAAAACAATGCTTGACCTTCAGTAGCTTACCCTGAATACATTTTGACAAAATTTTAAAATTATTGCGTGGTTGGAATTTTTTTGTCTTTCTTCACAACCTCAACATAGTTTTCATCATATGGGATAATAAGCAATGCTCGAGCAGCTACACTGAAATTTTTAACCCAATGGATGGCACAATATTTCATTGGGAACTTTAGTGAGCCTGAAATGAAGTAATAAACTGCTCTGCGAGCTGGTACAGTCGAAACAAAAAATGAAGAGCTTTAAGAAATTCTAAAATGCCCTAACCAGTTTCTTTTATTGCAGTTTTGTAAGCATTGCGGAGTGTATGCAACCAACATGTTCCGGTAGACAGCAATATGAGAAAATCTGGCTCACTGTTAAGGTAGATTTTTAAATCTGTTAAGAATATTTTGTTAATGTTGGGCCCATCCATAGAAACTTGAAGCACTTTTTTAGACCAAGACCTTTCAATGCCTGCAAAAAACCATTAAGTTAGGTCAAGAGAAGTGAAATAACCAAAAAACTTACCCAAAATAACATGTCAACATTGACTTAGTGTTTGAATTCCAAAAATGAATTTAAATGTTTATCTGACTCATTTGACACACTTTATTTAACGATTTGTTGAAATCCACACAAAAAATGTGGACATCCCTTGCACTTATACAGAAGTTTGTCTTTGAAAAATGGAACTATACCATGTAAAATTACATACGAAGTTTTTGTTTTATGCAATTGCATTTTGGAAGCAATTTTGGAGTCTGGAAATAAAATAAGAAACAGAGATACACTTTTCTCACATGCCCGTAAATAAAAATGTTGCATTACACTGTGCATGCACCACAGAACATCTGTTTTTACCACACTTTCTTTGAAAATAAAAGCACTTACTCCTTTGCACGAATCAATACACACTGTTCACAGTGACGATTCTACAGAGGCTACAGCCAAATAAAACTGAAGAGGTCATCAAGATGATTATTTTGAGGTTACAACCAGAGACCAAACACCACCTCAGGATCACGAAGCCTACCTAATCGAAGACCTCATGCTTCATGCAAGGGTCGGGACGGAAGATGCGGCCAAGGAAAAACAATTGAGAAGCGCCTCCAGAGCCACTCACAAAGAAACCACACCAGCTAGGTTTGAGAGGAAGACAAGCGTGCCACCACAGTTACCTTCATCTACCAAAACGCACCTGCCAAAGTGGTGGCATTGCCCGGAATTCCACTTCTATAAAAATTGCAAGGTCTATCAAGCCGAGCAATGAGAGGTTTAAGCAATAGGTAGCCAGGACCAATTCAAGTTCGAGAAAGTCAAGCATCCGTCAGGAAACGAAAAGCCGGGAACAACAAGTAAGCCCCATGCACTGTTAACTTCCACAAGGGGCCACACAAGTCTCCACTTTAACAGACACGACTCCAGGTCGGCAACTTCCAAGGATAACAATACGCCAAGGAGACAGAACGGACAGTAGTCCTCGACACTGCTGCCACAGCCTACTTCATCCACACTTCTCTGGTACAGTGAGCGATCACACCTCGAATCAAACAAGTACGAATGGCACAGGAAAAGACGAAACTTCAGGTAGCAGGGAAAGCTACCTTACCTGTACAGATTAGAGACCAGCTGCTGATTGTTACCTTCATAGCAGCTGATTGCCTTTTGGAGGAGGTAATCCTGGGTCATCCATGGCTGAAGAACAAGGCAGTCATAATAGACTGTGGACAGTAGTGCATCTATTGGGGAACCCAGAAATGGTAGTCAATCACCTGGAGACACTCAACAAGCACAACTCTGCTGCAGAAAATCGACAGCCAAAGCCTCAACCACCAAGTCAGGCCCAACCTGGTGAACATCCTTAATGAGAAGCACATGGTATCTGAGTAGCTAGGATCCATGGGACAGATGCCTGCCATGGAGCATGAAATCATCCTCACCATGAGGAAAGTGGTGTACAACAAGCCTAATTTGTCCTAGCCAGCCAAACGAGAGGTTATCAAAATCCAGATAGCTTAAACGAAGCAACTAGGGATTATTCAGCTGAACCAATCAGCATACAACTTCCGAGTTGTGATCGTACCAAAGAAAGACGTAACCTTGAGGTTCTGTGTGAGTTATCATGACCTCAACCAGATAACACAGTCCATTGCCCCACCAGACCTGCACATGGGTAAGGCTTTGGGCCAGGCCAAAATCTTTAGCAAACTGGATTTGCTCAGCGGCTACTGGCAAACACCAGTCCAAGCAGACTCCAGGCAATACACAGCATTCACTGCCACCAATGGAGTAAAGTGATGCCATTCTGGCTGAAAAAACGCACCAGCCACCTTCCAACGGATGATGTTTGTCGTAGTACTCACAGGGTACAATGGAAACTTTTGCCACATCTACCTGGGTAGCGAGATAATTTACTCCAAAACCTGGGAAGAGCACTTACATCACCTGCAGCTGGTGTTACAATGCTTTGAAATCCACAAGCTCACCTGCAGACTTGACAAATGTATTTCAGAGCTAATGAAGTAGATTTCCTGGGTCACAGGACAAACCTCACGGGAAACTATCCCCAGGAAGAGAAGATCCGAGCAATACAAGAGGTTCAGCCCCCACAGAACCGCAAGCAGCTGAGACGTTTATTGACGCTATGCAATTGGTTGCAGGATTACGTCCTAAACACCACAGAACTCATGAAACCCCTCTTCAAGGAGCCAAAGCCGGAAGTAAGACGCTAGTAGCTGCTCAAGGTTATCCACGCATCAAGGCTGCCTTTCAAGCACCCGCCGTGCTACATCGACCAGATCCTACAAGACCACTAATCCTCCAGACCGACACCAGTAAATATGGCTTAGAAGTGGTACTATACCAGCAGAGGACAAATGGGGACAGGGATGTTATTTCCTATGCCAGCACCCAACTGATGGGTACAAAAACTAGACACCACAGCAACACGAATAAGAGAGCCTCGTAGCAATTTGGGCTTTTAAAAAATTTGGCTATTACCTAAAGGATGCCCCTTTTGTCCTTAGCACTGACTACCCAGCCCTAACATGGCTACAGAAGATGAGTACAACAAAGTCCAAGTTAGTAAGGTGAGCACTCCTGTTGTGAGAATTCACCTTCACCAGTGAACACTGCCGTGGGAAGAACAATGAGTTCCCAGACAACCTGTCCAAGGTCCCTACAAGCCAAACCCATAAGATTTCAGTCTGGAAGACTGGGACAGAGTCATTCCAACAGAAAATCCTATGCAGGCAAGCACTAACGGCGATGTGGTGCAAGCGCTCTCCGTCATTCTCTAACATCTGCAATTCACCAACGAGCAGCGTCATGAACCCAACATAGACAAGGAAGTACAAGCCAACCCCCAAACCTACTGGGATGAGGGAGGCTACATATGAAAACGAGATGATGGTGACAAACTCAAATGGAAACTTAGAGTACTGCCCACACTACAAAGCAGTTTGTGTGCCAACTACCATGACCACCCTCAAGCAGGCCACTAAGGGACTGCCGAAACACTGAGGCAAATACGTAAGAGATTAACCTGGAATGGCATATGCCGTGACGTGAAAGACTATGTCTCTCAGTGCCTACCATGTGCCACAATTAAGGCACACAGAAAAACACAAACCTCACCACACCTTCAACGACCTACCACACAGTGACATACAGTCACCATTGATCTCATGGGGTCATACCCAACCCCACATCGCCAAAAGAGATACTTGCTGATTGCAACGGATCTCTTCTCCAGATAGGTAGAAGCCTAACCCTCTGTCGAATGACAAAGCCACCACCATCATTTGCAAGCTGGACGAAAAGTTTTTCCCTAGAGGGGAGTACCCAAAAGCCATTTTGACCGACAATGGTGTCCAATTTAAAGGAAAAAAGTGGGCTGCCGGCGCCACCTGCAGATAACAGACGAAACACCGAAAATTGGAGCACCTCAGGTTACCATCCTCAAGGGGATACGACCAAGTGCAGTAACCAAGAAATAAAGAAAGGCCTACGGGTCAGAATGCAACAAGATCATCAGAACTGGGACCCCTATATCCCCGAGATCCTGTCCACTCCTCGCTGCCGTCGTAATGATACAAAAGGGAGGACCTCTAGCGAGTTGCTGTTTAGACGAACCATTTCACGACGGTAGGAATGGGAATGGGAAGAGAGGCCCACTGACATCCCCATCACGGAAGAAATCCGCAAAAATGCCAATGCTACTTGAGGAAGAAAGTGCCCAAACCCAAATCCAAGCCTGCACAGGCCACCAAGAGTGATTACATGTACACACACAGCCACCCGCTCAGCAATAAAGCTGCCCACTCTCAAACAGGATTTTACCAAAGTGGGAAGGGCCCCGAGCAGATAGGTAACACTCTATGGGTGTAGGATGAATGGGGAAAGATAACCATAGTAAGCATCACTGACACAAAACCAGCCCCAGTCCCACCAAGCTTTTCCAGCTCGAACAACAAAAACCGAACTCTGTTCACAGAACAAGAGGGAGTAAGCATGGAGCTTCCTCCATGCCAACAGCAGGCAGAAGCTTTGCATCCCATGCCTACACCAACCCTCCATCAGTTAAGCAGCCAGGTGACAAACGAGGACCAACGGCCTACTCCCCCTGTGTTTCAAGCCCCGGCACACGAAGGAAGCTGCCCCTCCCCTCACCAGGTCACATCCCCCCTGCTCCCGGCCAGCCAGCCCAGAACCGAAGAAAACCACCGTCTGCACTACAATGCTGCCCACTCAGACACCACCACCTAGCAACGCACCCTCATCTCCCCAGGCTGAGGGGAAATATGTTATGCCTCTGCGACGTATCCAGCCATGGAGGAGCTGACGAGGAACTGCACGCTACTGAGAAACCTCGTGGCGTAAACCACTGCAGACAACTTGAACACCGCCAGTCCAGCAGAGACACTATGAGCAAAATACCTAACATTTTTTGTGCCCGCTCAGTGACAGACATTGCCGCTGATGACGGACGCCACAGCTAATTGCAGCACCGTCATCCAACCCGCTGAGTACATCCACGCAAGTGCTACGCCAGAGAGTACCCAACCAGTGCAATATGTACTTTGGCCTTGTGGGTACCCTTGTGTTAAGTTAGGTTTAGAAAGTCATACGATCCCTTTTTATAATGTTAAATTTGAAAGCAGAGTACCCATGATGCCAAAAAGAAGAGTGCTACGTCAACGCATCATTCTGCACGAAACATTTTCAACTATTGTAAAACAAGAAAAATGTCTAATTTCTTTTGTTTATGGTTGTGTCTCAATTTTCCTAGCAACAATACACTGGCTACAGCCCTGTTTAGGAGCTTCAAAGGGATATGAAGCCGACACCTCGCCTTCTGCCATAACAATAATTTGGCGCAGCTTTGCAATAATATTGGAACAGCAGACACCTCAGAAAAGTCAGTAGCTTGTGAACCAAGTAACTGACCTGTATTGTTTTGTTGTACTTAGTATCTGCCTCGAGATACCTCCCCAAGTAACATTCCCTGGGAATTGACCCACCAACTCACTAATACCTTCGCTAAAGACGAGAGCTAACCATTCAATATAGGTGCAGATTATTCTTTAAAAACTAGCTTGAAATGTAACCAGTAAATACCTGTATTATACTACATGGTTCATTCGTTCGTGTACCATGAAACATATGATTGTATTCTAGTCAGTTTCTCAAATACAGCAACAATAGAAGCCCGCAAAAAGCAAAGACTATGGATATGAGGGATACATCTTAGAACGGGATGAAAAGCTACCATATTGAAATGTATATACCAGTGTGAAATGTGTTATTCTACGATAGTTGACCAGAGTCTAACCTTGTTGTGTGTTGCAGATTTTACGTAACGAGTGTATCACACGACTTTGGTGCCTGTCTATCGTAATTAACGTCAACAACATGTAAAATTTTTGCCAAACTGCAAACGAGCACTAGTTACTGCCTTATTTTCATTGAACCTCCTTCCCCAAGATAGCTAGCTTTGCATTGGAGAGTTCAATATGTTAATACAGGGCTCCGCATGTGCACCTTAGGCTGAGGGTCATCTCCAAGAGCAAGAGGCTGGGCAAAGAGAGCGTGTTGTTGCTGTCAAAGAGAGAGAACTTCAAGCTTTTATATTGGAAGAACTTGGAGCAGAACAGTCTGGACAAGGCGTTGGCTGTTCGAGCAGGGAGTTTGATGCATGCTTGCAGCGTCCAGTGCTGTGAAGCCGCCGCCTCATCCTATCCATTCTATATTCCTGCACCTTACGTTAATACTGTCAACTGCACATCACTGCGAGGTGGGGCGAGTCCGACAAGGGAGACGGCGAACATCCCTCTGGAGGCAGCTTCGTCATCCTGGGTAAGCGTCCTGCTGCCCTACCCTTGCGTCTTTGCCGACAGGCTACCTACCCCAACTGTGTCACTCTACGACTGATTTAATAGCTTCTCAATGGTATATACATTTAGGGCAATTATCTAGATCATATACAGCCTTTCCTCACCAGGGCAAAAAAAAAAAAAAAAAAAAAAAAAATTCAAAAGGTTAGCATTTGGTTTTAATGTTTCAGTTAGCCATTTTATTCATGGTCTAAGAAATGTTGTGTGCAAAAATTGTGGAATTAATTACTGTGTATGTAGATGACATTCTAACAGAATAGTGTTATACAGAAGACACACAAACCTCAAACAGGAAAACAAATTTAATTCCTAAATTATTTTTAATTAAAACATTCAGTATTTAAGTAAACAAAATGAAACAGAGGTAGGGTATTGAGTATTAAGAATAAGAATATAAAAATTAAGAATATATTAGGGACTAACTAACAAAATAAAAATGTGTTATTAACAATTTCTATTTTTCTATTTTATCAAATGTGGAATGGTTAGTTTTTGCATAACACCATCCAATTGCAACCAGAACTTTTGAGGAACATTGTGAACTCAGTGTAGTCCTGACGAGGGCAACATTTTGGTCAACTGTATGAAACCAGCAGGTCCTTCAAGATTTCCCTTATGGCAACCAAGTAAGGATGAGGTATGGATCCCTTATGCACATGTTTTGATGACAATACCTGTTCCTACAACAGTCACAGGAAGGCAGTATAATATCACAGAAGAAACCGTAGCAAAAATAATAAGGGTATGGGATTCTAAAGTCATAACATGCTTGTTGATATGACATGAAAACTTATTAAGGTTTGTGTAAAATTTTACAGCAAAAAATTTTTGTGTTAATAACATTATGATCTTTCAACTTACTTTATGTAACAGTATAATTAGCTAATAAAAAAATGCTGTTGTAATGTATATTTTTTCACTTTTTAGTTACTATTTGCTCAAAACAGTCAATTTAGCTGGAATTTAAGCAAAAAAAAAAAAAACACATTGTAGTTACATGTTTATACTTTTATGTATTACTACACATTTTAGAAAATGTAAAGAAGAAAAACTAATTATGTAGTAAGATTTACATAACTTTCAACATATGCATCAAAATTAGCATATTTGCAAAAATATAATAAAAAATTGGTCAAGCCCAGCTGTATTTGCACAACTTGGAATCCCAAGCAAACACACTGTTAGAAATATAATTATTGTTACTGAAAAATAATAACTTTCTTTGAAATGAGGGTTTCAATACAGCTGTAAAAATGCAATAATTATGCTATATAAAAGCCTAAAACTTACACTGAAGGCCGTATCCATAGACCTCTTTCAAATGACAACCAACTGCTCACCAATGCTTTCTCTATGGGGATAGCTGTTGGTTGTCATTAGAAAAAGGTTTATAATATCTGTCCTCAGAAAATATTTTGTAACTATTTTGTGTTTCTCAATAACAAGATGCCCTTCCAGTATACTTCACACAACAAAGTAGGGATCATGTAAAAAAATATTTGGAAGTGATATCACCTGTCAGTTTTTACCAACAAGTTCGATAAAACAGCCAATTTTAGCCATTTTAATCTAGATAGGGAGCTTGAAAAAAACAAAAGCATATTTTTGCATATGTGTTACATGTTTATATATTTATTTATTAGTATTCATTTCTGTCATTAAGAATAAAAACATAAAACCACCAAATAAAATGTTATAGTATGTGGAAAAAAATGGATTTTTCAAATTTCAAACACACCATTCTGAACCATCACGTACCTCCTGGTTAAAAAACACATGATAGCAGGCCTTGACAAGTAGGTGTTTGGAATAGCTATCCACTAAACGAACTCGACCAAGAAAGATAACATTAAACACTGCATAATGTAGCAGCGAAATCCCCCCACTTCGGTGAGGTAACGAGTTGACACACACAACACTATAGAGGGGTATGTCTCACTACCGACGAGGGCTGTCTGTCGTCTGTCTGCTCGATATTGTAACCAAGCTGAGATGCACCAGGACGTCCAGCTGTGTTTGCCATAACCATTACATAACATCAACCACGGCAACAAACAACCATTAAGGTGGGACTGTCGTAACTAAATTGAGTAACTAAATAACTTAAATTATTATAATTGTTAACTATTTGCCTCCCTCCACCCCTACAATAATTGTTCTTGTATAGCATCATGTATTATAAATCATGAATAAAGTTCCTAACCAATTTAGTGTGTTCTTTATACATCAACCCCAAACTAGTATTAACTTTAATAAGATTACATTATATTTTCTCCCAACCAGTATGGTAACCATAACAATACGCCATTTTATATGCCTAATTTACAGAATTGCTGCATAGAAAAGGTTGGGCCCAGCATTATTTGCAGTGCAAATAGAGATTCCCAAGAAAAACAATATAATAATTGTTATTATCATGGCTGTGAATTGATTAGTTTCTATAAAACAAAGACTTGAAAATGGCATTTTGAATCAATGTGATTTCTGAAGTGCTTCACTGTTCAATAAAAACAATCAGGGCTGCCTAGATAAGGGGGGGGGGGCCAAAAGGGGCAAATGCCCAGGGGCCCAAGTTCGGGTCAGTGAACTAAAAAATAATGAAGTAAAACTTTTAGAAAAATTATTTTTCACCACATATAATTTGTCCCATGTCACATTTTGCTATTTCCAGTGTTTTCAAACAGCAAAATAAAGGTTTCCACTGGAAAAAAAAAAAAAAAAAAAAAAAGCAAGTGACATTTACGACTTACTTGCACAGGAGCCCAAAATCCTGTCAGTGGCCATGAAAACAATATTTCAGCTAATATTCAACTAATCTCTCCGAAATTTTGGGAATCAATATTTAATACAAGTACAATTCAGTAAAAAAATTTCAAAAATATTAGAGAAACTCACTGTTATTATTTCTGGAAATCTGTTGATTTGATATGGAATAAATCCCTTCTTCAATTTATCTTACCCACTCACAGAGTGGGATGGGTAAATGGCAATGTTACTTTTAAATGCCCAGAGCCCAATAACTATGCTATATTCTATTGGTCCCATCCACACAGAGAGTAAGATAGGTAAATGACAATGTTACATTGGAATTTCAGAGAGCACAATTACATCCTTTATCCTATTTATTCCATCCACCCAGAGAGTGGTATAGGTAAATGTCAAGGGTTTTTGTATTGAACTTTTCATTGTGAGATCTATAAAGTAGATGAACGTTACAATGTAGTGTAGCAGGATGGAGGTTAAAGTTTTTTCATCAATTTGAATCATTGCAGGCATATAAAAGGTATGGTTGGGTTATGTATTCACATACATTTTTATTGGCTATGTTTCAAGGAAAAAGGCTTATAATGATTAATTTTGCTACCATCAACATTGTCAAAATTCAGAAAGGATATATAGCTGTGTTGGGTTATTTTTTATTTTAGCCTACTTTCCTAAGGAAAAAGTACGCTTAAGAGATCAACTCTGTGTGTGTGTGTGTGTGCTCACGTGCGTGTAAGTGTATCCCTAAAAACTTTTGAACCAGTTTGTTTACGCCCTTGTCATATTTAGAAAATGGCGGCACTTTTTAAATTTTTAAAATAGTATTACATATCTTAAGCAATACTTTTCAGTATTTAATTAAACTTTGTACACAGATACTACTTACAAAGCTAACTTGACTTTTGTGTATTTAGTACATTCTGCGTTCATATTTTCAAAATGGTGACCATCTTGATTTTTAAGCATAATGTCACATATGTTAGGAAATATTGTCAGGGTGGTTTAATTGCTCTTGATATATTTTAGCATAGTATTACATACCTTAGGAAGTATTTTTCAGAATCTCACCTAACTTGATACTACATACAAAGCTGGCTTTACATTTGTGTATTTTGTTCATCCTATGTTCATATTTTTAAAACTACATCCATCTTTATATTTTTAGCTAGGTGCAACATAATGGTAGCTTTACATTTTTTGTATAATGTGCCATATGTGATAAGAAAGTTTCTTTATGGATTTTAACAAACTCTGAACATATACACTAATTAGCCTACAAAGCTCAATAACGTGTTTATATTTTCATAATGGCAACCATTTCATATTTTTACGTAACATTACATATTTGGGGAAATATTTTTCAGAAGTTCATTAATTTTGGCACACATTTTCTAGTTAGTTTGTTGACCTGACTTTCGTGTATTTTGTTCCTCCTTTGCTAATATTTTGAAATCTGTGGCCAATTTTTTATAATTATGATAGAAAGAAAACTTAAATTTTTCCTCAATTTAATTGAACTGGGTATGGATATATTGCTTTGTAAGCTAACTTATATCTGCATATTTTGATTATCAAATTTCTTAGTACTAAAATTCAATATTTCTAGATGTACGTAAACAATTTTAACCTTCCAGGTTAATTTGCACCCACTTTGAGAAAAGTAGACTTATCAGTTATGTTGGTAACTTCTTGTTTTTATTTTATGTAAACAAGGACAGGCAGGTTTCTTCTAAATTTGACAGGATGTAAAAATTTATAATGTCTCGCTCTCCCACTTTGTGTGTGTGAACGTGCAGGTGTGCATGTGTGGGTGTGAGTGTGTGTGCACATGAGGGTGTAAGTGTGTGTAGATTCAAGAGGACAACTACCGGCTGTGGAAAAAATCCAAAATACCACTGGTTTGGAGACTTCAGGAGAAAGTTGAGAGGTGCGAGGAGAGCATTATTAAACTGTAATAGCATTGAGGGACTCAGCTATGTAAGACTAACTTGATGCAGGGTAGTAGTGGTTCAAGAGTACAACTATTAGTCGCAGGAAGAATATAACATTTGGCTGGCTTGGAGACCACAGGTGAAAGCTGAGAAGTGTGAGGAGAGCATCATTAAACTTTAATAGCATAGAGCAGTGGTTCTCAAAGGGGGCGGTATGGGGGCGTTCTTGCCTAAGAGGGCGATAAGTTCCAATGGGGCTGCAGGGTGGGTGGCGCTTAAGAGGCAAGTTGGAGATAGGGGGGCGCTGAAAGGCCAATCAGATTGAAGATACTGCCGAACTCATGCCAACAAATGAGTGATAATTTGATAATTTGCCAGCAATCAATGAAATTTACAAATAAAAGCATAACAATGTTTCTGAATAATTTTCGTCACTGAAATTTTTTTAAATGACTGTCAAAGAATGTAAATATTGTTTTTACAATGCTAAGATGAATACGTCTTCTTGTATGTTCTCAAGCGGCCTTGCAAAATATGTCTTCGGCAAGAAATATATTTTATACAGGTGACTACATTGTTTCGTATGATTAAAACAATATTGGTAATGAAATTATTATTTTACTTTTTCTGACAAGCAGTGCTCGGTTACTTACACATGCCCTCAATGTCGAAGATAGAAACAGCATAGATAATAAAGAGGTCTGAGTTATATTTAAACTCATTGCTACCAAAATACGTACGTGAAATTTATTGATATGCCATTCTCCAATGTTTTGTAAACACTCAGTAGTTCTGTGTCTGTGCTATTTTCGATTGTAGCAGTCAGGTTCGTGAAGTTTGTGTGTTGTTGTACACGTGCGTGCTATTTGTGGGCTAAATCAATTGTAGCGGAGCCTTAAAAATTATTAGTAGCTGCTATACATCTGTGATTCAAAGGAATATAATCTATTTGTTTAAAAAAAGATTTACATAGCAATATGAGTTAATGAAGTTTTACTAATATTATACAATTATTCTTTTTTTTAGATATTATTTAACAAACATTACAGTTATACATTTTCATGGATTAATTTTTTATGCTAAAAATTGCAGAACCAGAAAAATAAAAAATATAAAAAAAAATGCAGTTAAATAGCGTGTATTATCTTAAGTATGGATTTATTTCATCACCAACAAACCAACAGCTACCCACATGCTTTAATGTGAAAAACAATTTTCTAACAGGCAATGAAGCCTTCAAGACTGAATGAACCTTTCAAGAAGGTACATCCTGACAAGGCAAATAAGAACTTAGCTTTCTTCAGTCACTTTGTGACAAATTTCATGAGCAGCCAACAATGTCAACATGTTTCACAACAGCAAATGGATGGAATGCATGCACCATATACAACATTTCACTGTTGATTAAAAATCTGGAAAGCCACATACTATTGGTGAAGAACTAATCCTACCAGCAGTGTATGAAGTTATGAACATTGTTTTGCATACGCCACCACATGATATAATTAAAACTATTCCTCTCAGTAACAGTTCAGTGCCAAGACGCATAAATGAAATGGCTGCAGATGTAAGATACATGTTATGCCCTACTCTAAAGACAATAGAATTTAGTTTACAGCTTGACAAATAAACTTTACCAGGCAATGAAACTTTGCTTCTCGCTTCTGTACATTTTATAAAAGGTTAAACCTTGATTCAAGACTTGGTATTTGCAATGGGACTAAAAACTGATACTAGAGGAGAATCAATATTCCGTGTGGTTAGCTGTTTTTGAATGAAGAGATTCAACTTACCAACATTCCCACTTGTGCACCAATGACTCGTCGTTATCGTGAATGTATCACTTACTTGAGAACATTAGTGCCAAATCTAATTACTATTCACTGTGCGATTCATCGACAACATTTGGTGGCAAAAAACCTCAGTGGCCGCCTACACAGCTCATTACATACTGTTCTTACAGCAGTGAATAAAATTAAATCTTATGCTCTCAATGATAGACTCTTTTGGGAGCTTTGTGCTGACAATGATGAAGACTTTGAACGTTTGTTGCTGCATACTGAAATTTGTTCGCTATCAAAAGAAAATTGTTTGAGATGCTTTTACAACATTTTTGATACTGTTGTGGAGTTTTTTTGAAGGCAAGGATGTTCTGATTAATGAGGGTCTCAAAAGAAGTACGGCATGATGCTGCGTATTTGTCTGACCTATTTGCGAAGTTAAATGAAATTACACCAATCTTGTTAAGGCCAAATCTGTCGTGAGTACACTTATCACCAAATTATGTCTTCTCAAATGCAACAAAAGCTGCCGAGAGCTATATCAATTTCTAAGTTTGACTAAGATAGAACAGAAAAGCAGGATTCAAGATTATGTTTTGCAAGTTTTCTGTGACCACCTAAATGTGCTGCATGAAGATATGTCTGAGCGATTCAAGGATCTTCTCGCACTGGAAATTCCAGACTGGGTGATAAATCCATTTTCAGATACTGCGGATGGACCATTTGAGGAGAAAGTAACTGCACTACAAAATGATTTGGAACTGAAGTTGAAGTTCATGAAATCAAACCAAGATTTTTGGTTACAGAAGGAAATTCCTGATTCCGTTCCCCACATAATATTTAGTGGAACATGGTTTCAGTTTTGTCAACTCTCTCCTCACCAAGCAAAGAAATTGACTCCAGGTTTGCAAACATGGTGATTTAAGACTCATGTAAAGTGACTTCAAATGGTCATTGGGAAATTAATATCACATCATCAAGTCTATCCATCACATTAGAAATTAGCAGAAGTATTGTAGGCCTCATTGCTGCCTAAATGTAATTGTTAAATTACTAAAACTTCCAAAATATTATTTCATTAGAAAAGTTCATTAGTTTGACATATTAAATTGTGTTGTATCCATCACATTAGAAATTTGTAGAAGTGTTGTACTCACAATCTGATGTTTGTAATTGTTAAATATATAAGTAAGACTTCAATATATATGTATATATATATATATATATATATATATATGTACTGTTTATTTGCAACCAGATTATCAAATTTCTATGTGAAACAGTAACTGAATGTTCAGTTTTTATTCTATTGAATTATACGGCATCAATACCATTAGGAACTTTTATAGAAGTGCCATACTATTCTCTGATATATA
Source organism: Medauroidea extradentata (assembly GCA_003012365.1). Lineage (NCBI taxonomy): Eukaryota > Metazoa > Arthropoda > Insecta > Phasmatodea > Phasmatidae > Medauroidea > Medauroidea extradentata. Next base: position 22,594 of record PNEQ01084654.1, read on the forward strand.
ATTGTTAAATGACATATACTTAAAAATTAATTTTTGCTTTACAGCCAGTTAAGCAGTTATCTAGGCGAGAATGAATTTTAATTTATCGTATTGCATTATATGGTATTAATCACACAAAGAAATTATAAAAGTGTTGTACTAATTGTTGAATGACAAAAATTTCAAAATATATATTACTAGCTGTCCCTTTGCGGCTTCGCCCGCGTGTACTATAGAAAAGAGTAACTAAATTTTAATAACGTATTAATTGATGGTGTAACTACATTCTCTGTATATCTTTATAACAACAAATACGAACAGCTTTATCCAGTCCACTACGCTGAGGATACTTTAATTGCAGAACATCTTTGCTTTTAATTCATCTTTATTTCTCTACAAAATAGCTACCCGGCCGTGGCTTTGCCAGCGTGAAATTATGTAATACAAACAGTAACTCTGGATAAAATATGTGATGAAGGCATTTATAGGCAGTTCGGAATAACGCGAACACTAATTATTTAACCTTTGAAAAATATCACTAGCTGTTACTACATATAATTCAACATTACGAATAGTCACTTTACTGCTTGTATGGTTGGCAACGAAATAACACAACATAGTTCCGTGTTTATTCGTATTTAAATACAACAATACTGAAATAATCAACCGACAGCGATATAATTGTATTTTATAAAATTAATATACTTCTTTTTTACCGAACTATATATGTACCTATCGAGTGAACAATTTATCTTACACGCGCAAACATAAAGTGACGTGTCCCAGGACTTTTCCCGTTGTTAGCTGTTACATGCGGAAAGATACAAATTGGCTGGAAATAGATCTTTAGCAGGGCTTTTTCGAGTGCTCACTTTAATCCGAACTGCCTATAACAGCTAGCGTACTCAATCACAGTGAACTATAAATTGTCTTAGCTCAGTGAAAAGAGTGCACGCAATATGCTCGTATGATGTCATGTCATGTCCCATCGCAAAGACTTGCACAGGATACGAACCCGTAACCCCACCCCCCCACACCACAAACTTTGTACAATACCCGAGTGAATACTTAAAGGCAGGCCGTAATAATACTTTCGTATGTAAGGGCTACAGTCCAAAGAGGTTTTATTTGTGGTGGGTTGGCAAAAAAAAACCCTCGCAACTCCACAGACTTAACTACAAATTATTCAAGACAGGCCATGGGTGTTATTTCGCGTGTACAGGCTATAGTCCAAAGAGATTTAACAATAAGCAAGAAATAAAAATGAAACAAATTTTGAACTATTTCAGGTGTTACGAAAGCTTATTCTTAAACACATTTTATTTTTTTTATAGGCTTTCAAAGACGATTTTCCAAAAATCGTTAAATTACTTTTTAGGTATTTACTTATGTTTCATTATAAGACAAAAGCCACCTCAATATCTCTAACGGTTTAGGTGATATGCCTGATTAATCAAAAAACTGTTTTATTTTTTTACCGGCTTTCAAAAACGAATTTTGAAAAATCCTGAAATTACTTTTTAGGTCTTTGCGTAAGCTTCATTTTAAAGAAAAAATCACTTCGATATCTCAGGTGGTTTAAGAGGAAGAGAGGATTTACTGTAAACCAATTAAACTGCTTTTCACCTCCTTAGTATAAAAATTTCGAAAAATCCTGAAATTTGTTTCTAGACATTTGTATTTGCAACCTAACGAAGTGAATAAGACGACGCTAGCCCGTCGGGTTCGAGAAATACCAAAGATTTGCAAAAAATACATTTCACCCCGTTTCACCACCTTAATAGCCGAATTTCAAAATTTCCTTTCTTAGTGCGCGCCTACGCCACAAGGGGAAACTTCCCTTAAAATTTCACGTTTATAGGTCCAGTGGTTTGGGCTGGGCGTTGATGATGAATGAAGGAATGAGTCAGTCAGTCAGTGAGTGGGGCACTTCCTTTTATATTAATATAGATTTGTTTGCAGCCAATTCATCAGCTATCTATGTGTAACTGAATTTTAAGTTATTGTTTTACTGAATTTTACTGCTTCTGTCACATTAAGAATTTACAGAAGTGTTGGTCCCACTGTCTGATAATAAAAAACTTTCAAAATATATTATTTCTCTGCAGCCAATAAGCTAACTATTTGTAGCATAGTAAAAGTTTGCTATTGTTTTGAAATGTATTGCTATTAAATTCCTTAGTAAGTTGCAAAAACTAATATTCTGAGTAACAATTTTTATAACTTCATAAAAAGTACTGGGTAGGGGGTGCAGGGTTTGATTTGTAGAGTCAAGGGGGCGGTGATCCGAAAAAGTTTGAGAACCACTTGCATAGAGGGACACAGCTATGTAGGACTAACTTGATACAGGGTAGTAGTGGTTCAAGAGAACAATTACAGGCCACTGGAAAAATACATCTTTCTGTAGGCTTGGAGACTACAGGTGAGATCTGGGAGGTGAGGAGAGAGCATCATAAACTTCAACAGCATTGTGGGACTCAGTTATATTCGGCTAACTTGCATCAGGGCAGTAGTGGTTCAAAAAACAACTACAGGCCGCGTGAAGAATACAATATTTGTCAGGCTCCGATGCTGCAGGTGAAAGCTGAGAGGTGGGAATAAAGCATCTCTTAACTTCAATAGCATAGTGGGTTTCAAGTATGTTGGACAGGCTTGCTACAATGTAGCATTAAGACATATTTTGCATGTACAGTTATTTTTAGCCTTTTTAAATACGTTCAGTAATTCTTTTTAACAATAAATTTGAGGCACATGCATACACACGTACATTCATACACACACTAAACACACATATGTATGTGTATATGTGTTTATTATAGTATGGTATTTCTCCTTCGAAAATGTCTGGAGAAACCTACGAGAGTATCCCAGTGTGGGCTTGTGCAGAGTAACATGACTATTGATCTTTGAAAGAACTGTGCAATGGGAGTGCATGACTGGATTTGTTTGTATGGACATACTTCATTGCGAAATGGAGTATGTCCATACAAACAAATCCAGTCAACATGACTATTATTTAAGTTAACTGTTATCACATGTGCAGCTTGCCATTGCATAATTTATTGAACTCATCAGAGCTATAGTGTATAACCAGCACAGTGTTCCATATACACAATCATACACTAGATTCTCTGGGTCACTATGACCAACTGGATAGTCACATTAAAAATGGCCGGTACATTTTCAAACTGATTTTCACTTCTGTACAGAACCTTACAGTAACAAGCTGTCTACTTTTATATTGTTATAATTTGTATACATAACTTATATGCTATTACAGGATGTCTACCCAACCCATCCAACAAAATTCAGTAACTTTTCCAGTGACATATAGGGACACGAAAAAACTTCTTGTTACCTATGTATTTATGCCTAAATAATTACTTATATCATCCCAGTAGTAAAAATTATCTATTTACACGAACTATAAAAACCATGATTGTATATCTTTTCTTAGTTTTTTTAAACTCTCCCTCTATTTAGAGAACTTCTTCCTTTTTTTCTTCCAGCAGTTAAAAAAAAAAAAAAAAAGATGAAGCTGTTAAAAAATGTGACGGCGCACATCGGAGATTAACGTTCTGCGTGTGAGCAATACTACATTACACAGTTTGTCTACCAAACTGTCAATATCCTCACCCCCTTAGCAAAAAAATGCCCAGAACACATCCAACCTGTAGCCCTCCCCTTCTCTTAGTCATTATCAGCTCACCAATATACTAACCCCAGTAATGCTTAAATCTGTATTACCATACACACAACAGGATTTTTCGTACCCCACCCTTATCCACACCCAACCACTGAAAATGACAAATAACCACATGTCTTATAATGTGTTATTTGTCGAGTTTCGGCAATTTTTAGTACAACAGCTTTAGTGTATTGCACCGTGGCGGAGTGTATGTGTGACTGCATGATTGCATGTGAAGTAAAAAGCATGACAAAAAAGAGGGGGAATATGTTACAAGCACTAATTATCAGCAGGGCGACCGTCTGGAAAATAAACACGACTGGGCTACAGGTAAAAATGGCATAAGTGACTAAGTTTGGACTCCTCGACGACACCCCTATTTTGCGTCAACTCGACTCTTGCCGCACACATACAATATCTGGGCATGCTATTGTTAAAAGGGCACAAGTATCGAACACAGTACAGCACAAAGGTTAAACTTGCAGAGAATTCCTAGCAAAGTACATGCTCGTTTCGAAGCTATAAATAAATGAATGCAATTTAAACATGCGAAAATAAACTGCCTGTTCCTGCACGGCGTTCAACTGCCCACTTATAAAATCTGTGACTCCTCTGTTAAATCCCGTTACTTTTTCGTGACTTCCATGACCTCTTTTAAATTCAGTGACTTTTTTGTGATTTCCGTGACTTCCGTAACCGGTAGACACCCTGTATTACCAAATGTAAGCAACAGATCACAAAGACAAAATGTTCTAAAATTTAACTAAGAATGTAACACTCACCTCCTTTTCAATCTCTCTTTGTTGCTGCATGATCAGATCATCTTGATTGACACCTGCAGAAGATAGAAAGAACCAAGTTGTAATGTAATTGTTGTCATTGCTCAAACTGATGACATTTACCTACTAATTTCACTTGTGGTTGGCCGCTGTGCTCGAGGGTTCAGATCTTTCGCCTTCCACCTAGGCGATCTGGGCCTGATTCCCAGCCAGGTCTGTCTCCAGATTTTCACATGTGGGAATCGTGCCAGACAATGCCACTGGTCAGCAGGTTTTCTCGTTTCCCCTACCTGTTCAGTCGAGTGCTGCTCCATAGTCACTCCATGTCACCCTCAACAACACTAAATACATCTACGTTAAGTGCTAACCAAAATCTTTTTGCTTCTTACGGTGGAGGCAACTGGCCCAATTGATATCCAGAAAGGCAATGAAAATAAGGAAATCATTACCTAAGGAATTTTTCAAATATTTTTTTTAGGGATATGAGCATTTGTTCAAAGTTGACCATATGGAAGCCACTTTTGAAAAGTAATATTATTTTAATTGCAGTAAAATCTAAACATAAAGAATAAAAGTATTTTTTTGTTTTTGTTTTGAAGTACTTGTGTTCCCACACATTATAAAAACATAGCATCTCCAAAAACAACATTAGAAGCAAAATTAAAAAAAATTATTCATAAGTTTTTTTACCAATTTTTTACTTAAAAACACCAATCTCAACAACGCTATGAATACTACAGGAGTGTACATATACGGTTACAACATGTCATTAAAAGTGAAGCAAGAAATGTTGCTTATAGAATTTTTTAATAATTATTTTTAAAAAAAGTTAATTTCATTGATACATGAAATTGTTTAGTAAAATATATATTATGGTTCCATGTTATCAGATTAGCTAAATCCTGAAGAACTCAAAATAACTTAACTTTGTAAAATCACAATTAAGGACTAATCTTGGGTGAAATTTTTTCTCTCCTTTGGCATGGGAGGTGTGTTATTTCCGCACATACATCATATGAATATGGCCTTTACAGTATAAGAAAATTCTTTCATAAAATAATTCATTTGCACTGTCTTCCCATGTTGTGTAGATCCATTACCTTATGCTGCTTTTTAAAGTCGTAAGGTTTGCAGAGTTCTTCACCTGAGCAGTTCGGACATCTTACAATAAGCATGGTTCACTCTCCATGCTATATTCATACACATGCACACCTGCATACGCACACACACACACAAACACAAACTTCTCTTATTGGATGTGGTGTTACCTGCTTTAATTGAAGGAAAAAATTTTGCTCTGCCTATCTTCAATTCTGGATATCACATTTTCTAAGGCTGTAAATTGAGCTAACGTTCCATGTCATCAAACATTTTGTTTGACAATTATTTTATCATATTCTTGCATAGTAACAATGTCTTTTTTTACAGGCACTCTGCCATGTAAAGTCTCATTTACTGTCTGTGTAAAATGATAATGTTATCTGTATGTCCACCATAGGAATCTGATATGCCAAAATTTCCTATCTCCAAAACCGTCTTTTTGATCTATTAATCATGTGTATGGTAAAGTCTGGGATATGTTTTAATATATTCTGTTTAGTAATGAACAGGGTCTGATTTATGCATCTAGGCGCCCTTGGCCCTTGTGTCTTAACACCCTGCATTCTCTCTTTTTCATCCTTCCTTACCAACTCACGTCCTTTTTTTATTTCCAGCACCACATTATTTTGAATTATTATGCTCTGTCCTCTTGCGGTGTATAATAGCAATAATAGTATTGACATTGTAATTATTTAGCGTAACTATAATGCGGTTATTTTAAAATTACAGTAAACCGTAGATCAGATAATATAAACAGAGAAAGAAAATAGAAGTCATTAAATTTTTTTTGCTAGTTGCCATATCGACATTTTTAAAAACAGGGTTGGAAAACTTATTCACATATTCTCCTCGCTGAAAGTGCACCCATGTGAAAGTTACACCCTAGGCGTGGGCCTAGTGGTAAATCCGGCCCTGGTAATGAATGTACAAACAATATAAATAACTTGAACCTTTTTGGTTGTAAGTTGTACATGAAGCAACAGCCGCATTTGTATTTTTTAACCAAAGCTCACAACAGTCACATTGTGGAACAACAGTACGTTCTGCCAAAGGCGAGGCTAATTGCACTTGAAAAATTCTAGATAGACTTCTTCTAGTTAACTCGTACACTGTCGTAGCAAGCTGCATTAGTTTTATTCTCACTTATGAGTGAGGATTGCCTTTCAAGTATCCAGGCTTTTAACAGGTGAAACTCATACTGCTGATGCTGTTGTATAAATAGACGCTGCAACTTTTCATTTTAAGAGACAAAGGGCCAATTGCACAGACATATTGAGAAAAATCAAAGGCCTCTTTGAGTGTAATGTGAGAAATTTTCATTGCAGAGATGAAATGTAAGTGAAATCTAAGGAAAAAGCTAGACTTTCTTAAGGAATCCTTAGACCTTACTTAAGATTTTCTCAAGCTGTAAATTGACGCAGAATCCGGAGAGAGTAAGGTAGGAACGGAGCAGCGTTGGAATGCTCTGGGCGCCACCCGGTTAAACATACAGCCGGGAACACGAGGCTCGTGGTCTGTTCGTGCCGGCGTGTCCCTCTCTCACCTGGCGAGTCGAAACTGCTGCATATCAGGAAAAGCAGGGAGGACCTGAAGAAAACTACACCTTACATGGACACTTATGGAACCGTCCACACCCCCATACCCTAGGGCCTTAAGCAAGCCACTTCCAAATGGCAGAACAAAGTAGAACACTGGGCCGGACAGTTGCACACGTGCGTAACGTAATTCTCCCGAAGTGCGCCACATCTCTCTCGTTCCGTCCGCCGCTGCTTTCAGACTGCCTTCTTCATGCGCCGGTAGAGGGAGGGGGCAGCGAAGCCACGTGTCCTGCACTGGCAGATGGCTGCGCGGCGGCCGGGATGGCAGGTGTCGCACGTCGATGTCAAGTTCACACACGCCCTGCCGCAGTCACTGATCTGCCACACACACCCAAGTACCGCACATCTGCCATTAACAACCAGCGCACACCTGCCACCGACACACTCGGCGAACACCTGCCGCGACCAGGTGCAACTCCACCTGGCCTGTGGCCTGGTATGACGACAAAATGAAACATAACGGCCATAATATAGAGATTAGAATGTCACATGGGAGGAAATTGTATTCTTATTTTGAATTTGTTGGTGTTATTTTGAGGCAGAACATAATGATAGTGTGAAGGAACACTGGTATTTACATGATATTTTGTATTTGTTAAACATTTATATAAAAAAGAGATGTCATGTTTAAATGCCACTACTGGTTATAAACAAAATGGTTATGAGACCACGCTATAAACAAAATCGACAATGTATTTTTAGCCTACTTTCCAAAGGAAAAAGTAGGCTCCTGAAATCACCTTTCTCTGTGTGTGTTTACGTGTGTGTGTGTGTTTAAGGTGTGTGGGTAAGCGTGCATTCAATTTCATGTGATTCAAATAAAATGTGTTATTTTATTAGCACTAACGTGATGTATTAAAATCCATACAAGTCATGTAAGCAAATACACCTATGACTTGTTATTTTAAATACAACTAAATGAATTTTATGACCACTATTTGATAATTTAAAATAGTATTAAGAAGGACATAATACTTTTCATCCTCTATTTTTAAACACTTAGTCGTAAATTTCTGTATTTAGTGTTCAAGTGTAAATGCTTCACAAAACTTTTATTCCAGAAACTGAGTTCCCAAAAACTCAATTTTTATCCAGCAGTATCAACAAAGATTGTAACACAAAAATATGTAAAAATTTGTACCCCTTCCCACTTCCATGTTAAAGGTCACTATCAAACTCATTGAAAATATTTTGCAAGGAGAATCGTTGAAGAAAATGCTGAAAATCGTTTACTACAACTAGTGCACCTTGTAAGGGAAACATCCTTCCTCCAAGTTCCAGTTTTAAAAAATGTATTTTTGCAAGCTATAAAAAAGGAGTTTTGAATAAAACTATAATTTTAAATTGTGTACCTAGTGTTATTAAGATATAAATTATACAGATTCAACAATTTATACTTAACCGTCTGCCCACACACATATACAACACATGACTGAAAAGATGTCTGCAAAGAGCGGGAAGTCACCCTATTTTCTGTAGGCCCCTAGTAGGTGGACAATTTAAACACAGATTATTCCGCAAACTGCAGACCTTGATAACAGTACACAAAGTTCAAGAAATTTGTGGTTGTACTCAATGTTGTTTTTATCTCACACAAATATGAACATACAAACCCTAATTTTCAGGACAGTCCTTTCCCTTATATAAAGTCAGCATGTTTAAAACACCACACTTTGAATTAAATATGTTTTAAATATATACAAATATTCAATAAACTGACTAATAATGTGAAAAACTAGAGAAAAAATTAAGCTTGAATGATGGTTGCACTGTTAGTGTGAGAAGTTAACTTCAGCAAATACTAGATGTTAAAATTTCCTGTTCCTTAGAATTTTTTCCTGCTGACTACCAAAATTTCCCAAATGCACTGTCATGGGAAAAAAAATTTGATTTTATAAAGAAACTGTTCTTTTGCCAAAGCTGCCCTTATAAGTTGAGATGGGCAGCTGTACGATGCAATACATAAATTCATAGGCATGCGCACAGGTAGGGCCGGGTGGGCCTAGCCCCTACCTGAAGTTTCGGAGGGACCCTTTGCGCAAGGCACAAAAAATACTAAGAAACATATTTAATTACATTTCCTACTGTGAAACATGCCAGTCGGCAGGCAGCGCGTACCTACAGACACCGAAATTACCGCCAGCAATGCACATTTATCACGTCCGCTTTGCGTGCATTTAATGACGCTGTGGCACGGCGTGTAGGCGTGGGTTGAGGAACCCCACTTGGACTAGGATGTGCCGGGTGCCGAGCTTTCAAGACAACACACGTATTAGAAATCCCCTTTTAGGGTACGTCAAAATGGGCTAACACTGGGTTTTCAGGCTGCTATAGCGTAAAATACACTAACCATATACACGTAAAACCACTTAAGGTCAGTGCATTGGACTTAAGTAAAGTGATTTCGTAAATAAAACCATAGGGTCACCACTTAAAGTCCCATAGGAAATGTGTTTTTTCGCGAAGACTGCACGCCTTGCGTGTAAAGGCGATGCAGCGTTGCATGGCCCATACGACGTCGCCCTTAGCAACCATACCTCACTCACACAAACACATGTGCCACGAGGCGGGCCCCTTAAGGTGGAACATCCAAAAACATTTATTGTTTTCAAGGGGGTGGGATGCACTCTCGGCTCCGCCCCTTAGTTCCCGCGCCACTTGTCAGTAAAATATAGACATATAGAGAAAATTACTAAAATCTACAAATAAATGTATATATTTACTAGCTGCCCCGACAAACGTTGTTTTGTCACATAAATAACTAATTGTTACTGTGTAAGGATATGGTATATAAGTGGAAGAGGTCTAATAATAAAGAAATTAATAAATAATAATATAGCAGCAATACCTGGTGGGGATAGACTGGTATTAGCTCGTGGGGATAACTGATCAATTATCACTTACACAGTTACCGACCGGGTTCTAAAATTATTAAATTAAAATTATTTACTAAACAATAGCACTTAGGAGCATAAAAAATAGATAAAAACCTATTCGCAGACCTACTGAATGTATATACAACACTTCATTGAAATTGGTTAAGCCGTTTCGGAGGAGTATGGAAACAAAAGCTGTGACACAAGAATTTCATATATTAGAAGATTTTATGTAGATGCCAGTATAGATAGTTGGAGGAAAACATGCCTCAGAAACAACAAACTATGTACTACTAAGACATACGATCCAGCAATTTCTACTCCCAAAAATGCTTTAGAGTTTCTCGATCGTGTTAAACTTTAACCAATGAGACCTGTTTTGGAAGGATGTATACCCCAGAAGGCCCTTTGGTTGCAAGCAAAAATCTTTCCAAGCAGATTGGTACAAACTGCATAGCTGGCTGGAATATAGTGAGGAGAAAGATTGTGTTTTCTGCTTTCCTTCAGACTTTTTTCTTTTGAAGACAGTAGTCAAGGTCATAGTAGTAATACATTTTCCCGTTCTGGAGTTACGAATTGGAAAAATGCACCTATTCAGTTCAGGTCACATGAAACTTTACGTACTCACATAGCAAGTGCTGAAGCATGGTCAACATACCTAAACAAGAAGGACATTGTCAAAAATCTTGATCGTCAACACGCTCTGAAAATTAAAAAAGATGCAGAACGAATTAAGAACAGAGAGGAAATGCAAAGGCTAGTAGAAATTGTGAGATGTTTAGTAATTGGAGGACGACCATTTCAAGGGCATTTGGAGTCCAACAAAAATGTAACAAAAGGACTGTTTATTGACATTGTAAACCTCTTGTCACAGTTTGATGATGTTTTACTAAACACTTTGAGGATTTCCCAAAAAATGCAACCTACATTAGCAATTGTATTCAGAATGACATTATAGTTTCATTTCACAATCTTGTTTTGCAAGATATTGCTTGTGAAATCAGGGGAAAGAAAATAACGATAATTGCAGATGAAACATCTGACTTTGGCCACCATGAGCAACTGGCATTTTTAGTTCGCTTCTTTGATACAAAACCAAACCGTCCACGTGAACGTTTCATACGTTTGCTGAGAGTAAAGAAAGTAGATGCTGAAAATATATTTCACACTTTAGACATGGCCGTCAGTGATTTGTTAGACACACCGTGGTCTGAAGTTTTATTTACTTGCTTTGATGGAGCATCAACAACGTCTGGTTAGTTGAGTGGTGTCCAGACGAGGTGCAAAGCTAAAAATTACAAGTTTCTGTATGTGCATTGTTATGCTCAATGTTTAAATCTAGCCCTTATTGATGTGCGTACTTCATGCGTAAACAACAGTATGATATTTGACTTTTTTGGTACAGTGCAGTGAATATACATATTTCTTGATGGGAGCCTAGTAAGACATGCAGTCCTCAAAGATACTGCAAGAAATCTTGAGAGAAAAATTGTTTCACTGAAATCTTTATCCAAGATTGAGTGGTCCTGCTGAGCAGATGCAGTAGATAGTAGATGTCATAAAGAAACAGCTCCTAGTAATTGTTCAGTCATTTGATAATGTCACCAAAACTACCAAAGTCCCGAGGTAAAAGCAACTGGAAATGGAATTCTATCACAGGTAAAATCATTTTAGTTCATAATGACTTTATAAATGATACATCCAATATTGTTTCTTGTCAATAAGGACAGCCAGCTTCTTCAGGACCCAGATTTGAACCTTGTGACTGCCATGGAAGACGTACAATCTCTCAAAAGAAGTCTGTGGTACTTAAGGAATGAAAAACATTTTAGTGCGGTTTTCAGAGCTGCAGTTTGCTTGGCTGACTCCATGAACATCCAACAGCCAACATTTAGAAAGAGAAAAGTACCAAAGAAACTTGATAATCATTGGGAAAACAATACTAAATTTGATTCCTCAGAGCAATCTGACCGTATATTTTCCTGTTATCGATACACTGACACACACACTTGAAGAGCGATTTAATCAAGAATCAAGTGAACTCATTAAGTCTGTAGCAAATCTTCTGGACTTGAATACATCCTCATGTGATTACGAAGTAATAACCGAGTTATTTGGAGTAAGAAGGTCAGATCTATCAGTTGAAGTAACACTTCTCAAAAACAGAGCGTACACATCGGGGCGACCAACAAACCTTCGGACTTGGCTTGACTGGCTTGGAGATGCTACCCATAATGAAATTTACAGTAATTTTTCACTACTACTTCAACTGTTCAGCATCATGGGGGTCACAAGCTGTGGTGCTGAAAGAGCATTTTCCAAATTAGTTAATGTAAAAACAAAACTCAGATCAACAATGACACAGGATCGACTTGATAATTTGTTGTTGCCTTTTGTAGAACAACAAATTACTGCTGCAATATCGGTTAACAGAGTCATAGAAGAATTTAAAACACTGGTCCCAGGAAAAATAAGGCTAACTCTTTGAGAAGACTCAAGAAATGTGAAAGAACATTTTGGAAACAAGATGGAAAGAAAAGAAGTCTGAACTATCAAACTGTGAGTTTGTGTATGGCGACTTCGTTCTTGCATTTTTTTTATGGGAAGTGTTTAAAATATCATAAGCAATATATTATAGTAATGATTCATTTTTGTAATGTTTTCAATTGCATCTACATCTACTACTTAAATGTTTTCAGAATGAATATATTAAAATTAAAACCATCACTGTTTTTATGGAAAAATTTCCTTGATTTTTATGAAAACATTGGATATTTAATTTTGTTGGTCTAATTTTAAGTGTGATTCTCGCTATTCAAATTGTTCTGAACTTACTTGTGCATGATGTTCAGTATTTCATTTTTAACTGTCACATCTTTTTTAATGGAATTAAATAAGTACATAGATTTAAAATTAGGCTGAAAACATAGTGACCTCATTTGAATTACATAGTTATCACTTTTCAAAAAAAAAAAAAAAAAAAAAAAAAAAAAAAAAAAAAAAAAAAAAAAAAAAAAAAAAAAAAAAAAAAAAAAAAAAAACTTGTTAACAAAACTATGCTTTTTAAAATGTAGCTTAGTCATTAAGCATAAAAGAGAGAATACAATTCCTGAAAACTATTCAATTTAATCAGCAAAACATAAGCCTTTGAATGATATGTTTATATGGTGGTTTTGTTTTTTACTGTCCCAACATCAAGATAAGATTCCACAGAAATGCATTTTTGCACACATTAACACATAATTCCAGATTTTTTTCCTTCGCTCAGAGGTGGAGCACGAGGCCTTGCCATAATACTCTAGCAGTGACTAATTTTTTTTTTTTTTTTCAAAGCTTAGGGCACAATTTAACTATACATTTCTGTGGGAGGAGATGGCCAACGTACTCACTGTTTAAAAGGGAAAGTGTTCTACGCCTTATCTCTGTCACTATATTGCTCCTACCAAGTTCTGTCTCCAAAACAAATTGTTTGTACTTCTACCAGGAAAACTACTAAAATAGCTTCATTTTGCATTTTAAAATACAAATTTTCCCAGAGGAGAACCCCTGCCCCCCCCCTTTAATAGGGTGCATGGATGAATTTCGGAGATGGGTGCATTTTGGGGCTCCCAAACTGTCTAGGCCCTACCTAAACTTGATGTCTGCGTACGCCTATGACATAATTATAGCTACAAGGGTTCACTTCCCTAAGTATTTCGTGAGAATTTACAATAAATGTTATGTGTAGTGTGTTATAAATAATAATAAAACTTATATAAACTTATTTATATTAAATAAACTATGTAACGAATGTGTCTCTCTTACCGGGATCATACTTTGCTCCTGAGGCTGGTTTGCCCTCCATCATTTTTGGCAGCTGAAAATAAAATAAGTGGTATTTATCTAAAAATTATCATGTATGACAGGAAACAAGCATATTTTTTGTGACTTCGCCCACCTAAAGACATTTGAACACCACCTACTGTTCTGTAATTGTACCAGTCACAGAGAAATGTGCCAAATGGTGAGCATATCACAGCACAAAATATAAATTATTCATTTTATCACTACTTACTGGTTTTAAAAAAAATAGAAAATACAAAAGATAAACTAACAAACTATAGTAACTCATGCATTTTTGCAGTGTTTTTGTCGACATAAGCTTAAAGAATAGGATGCACTAGTGTCATATAACTAGGAATGTGTAATTTGCTCCATCAAATGGTGTATTGCTACATATTCATGCTAACACAGTGAGGCAATGACGTGGATAAGTAATAATCACAGATAATTCAAAATATATTTTTACAATGAGTTCAACATATACCTACATAGCGAAATTGCTAACGTCCGAAAATCAAGGTTGTACTATTAAGGCCTACTTGTATCTTGTGCCCATGACTGAAAGCTGGGATCAGGAGGTTAAGGGTCACACACACACATGCAGAAACACACACACAGAGAGACAGAGATACAGACACGCTGACATATACACAAAGACAGAAACAGTGACTGACAGAGACACACACAGTGCTACAGGGGTCATTCCACGTCAAATCAGCACATTCTTAATAACAATTTTGCCTCACCATCTCGGATGTTAATAATTTATTGATTATAGTTAGTACAAATTGGGTGTGTGAAGAAACAATTTTTAAAAAATTTTTCTAGTGCAGAGTATTTCAGAAAATAATTAACAAAAATTGCAAAAAATTTTAAATTTTTCCACATTTTCACACACAAAATTAGCTGCAATTCTTGAACAGTTGGTGCTAGAAATCTGAAACTAGGTTCATTTTACAGCTTTATAAATGGACTTTCATATGACATGCAAAACAGTGGCATTAGAGAAATAAACCTTTTTTACAATTTCACTGATTTTAAAATTTTAATTTTCTTAAAAAGTGACAAATTTAAACATTGAAAAAAATCCTCAAATGTTGCTTACATCATTCTTATTTCACTCTCAAAAATAATTTTGAGATCTAGATGGGATTAGGAGTTATGACTATTTAAAACTGTATGTGCACTGAATCACTGTATGACACTTGTAAATAAAAATCATACAGCTGCAACTCTTAGTCAGATATACAGACTTAGGGTCTAAATAAAGTGTTTACAACCGGTAAACATTAGTTAATACTTTGGCGAATTTCTGATTTCACTGCAAAATGGTTGACTTCCTAACTTGCATGCGTAAATTTGATGTAAGAGTCAATACAAGGTCACCCCATCTCTAAAAAAAATCCTATATTATGTTTCCTTGACTTTTTAGAATGTGGGTAGCTTGTAAAAATGTTTTCTCACACACTGTGGCAAAACATGTAAAATACATACAGTACCAGTAGTTGCCTAATGAGGGCTATTTAGAGTAAAGAACTCAATTTAACCAAAATATATATAACCAGTATGATTCTTTAAAGGACTATAAGAGTGACAGTGGATAAAATAATTTTTTCCTTATTTCTGTATGACATTATGTATACACACAGCTTAAACTACAATGTTTTTAATAAAATGAAGCCTCTGTTATGTGATTTTTACGTTGTGTTGAAGTTAACCACTAAAGATTTTATAAAGAAATTTGAAAGTGTAAAACTATAAATTTTTCTGTTCAAATCTTTGCACGAAAATATTTGTACGGTTTTTAAGTTGTTTCCTTCATTACATCATTTCTTCATAACAGGGTGTTTCTGTATGCTTACTATCCTAATGCTTACTGTAGTAGAGATTGACAAACATTTTGTTACAAATGTTTATTTTCTCAAATTCGGTGAATTTTTCACTTAGAGTTTTTGCATATATTTCGAAAAAATATAATTTAAAAAATGTACTAGTGAGATTAGGTGATACACCATAATGATAGTTATTACAAGTTTTTAAAATTTTGCATATATTTCGAAAAAATATTTTTAAAAATGTACTAGTGAGATTAGGTGATACACCATAACGATAGTTATTACAAGTTTTTAAAATTAATTATTTATGTTAGTGTTGTACAAGTGTCGAATATTCTTACTACTACAGCTTGTAAGTGAAACATTCAGTTTTCTTGTGATATTTAAATTTATTAGTTAGTGAGGACAGAACTCTAACAAGTATGTTAACTGCCCTTTTGCAAATATGTTTACTGAGGAGAAGGAGGAAGAGGAGAAAGAGTAGGGGGAAGAGGAAGAGGAGGAGGGGGAAGAGGAGGAGGGGAAAGAGGAGCAGGCAGAGAAGGAGGCAGAGGAGGAGAAGGAGGAAGAGGAGGGGAAGAGGAAAAAATTAACCAGTTACGTAATTTGTATATTTGGAAACGGAACCAAAAATGTGTACCACCACTTTACACTTTGGAACCCCAAGATTTCCCAGGGGAGGATGAATTAATTAAGTTAAATATATTCATATAGATGTTTAGGCACAAGAAGATAAAAATTGTGGAATGAAGTACAGTGCCAAAATGAGTGAAGTGACCGTTGTCATGAAAATTGTGCCAAGCAAAGAAAAAAGTAAAATTTGAGGAAGTGGTTAGCATTAAATATCTCAATACCGGTATCTGTGACGTGCATTAGAAAGTAAAGGAGGAAATAGAAGAAGTGGTACAAAAAAGAAAGGAAGGTAATTATTTCAACAGATGTATGACTGATCTAATATGCACGAGCTCTACAGTCACTGAAGTCCAAGTAAATATTACAGAGGATATACCTAATTCTCATTGTAACATATAGAGCAGTATTTTCAGCTTTGGGCAGAAATTATGAAAGAAAACTTGACGCAACGGGCACGAAATTCGCTGGAAGTATGATGCCTGTCACAAGAAGAGAAAAGTTGAAGGATTAAGGCAGCCGTCTATCCGTAGCATAGTAGGCTAAAAACAGCTGTTTTGCTAACAGTTTTAACACTAACTAAAGGGCCCATGGTACATAAATAAATGCTAAATGAATCTCTCACATATACAAGGAGGCTCGAAACCAATAAACAAATATAAAAAATAAAGACAACAATCCTGTAGAGGTTTTTTTTTTCTAACTATCTGAACAATAGATTTTTCTCCAGCTATGTTGATTCTGAGATATTAACTCAGACTCCGTGATTTTATACATTTAATTGCAGCAAAATAAATAATGCTTAGCAAATATGGCATTTTGGAATAATTTTTGCTTATAAAGTTGGCAAATATCATTAACTAGGATTGATGTTTTATAGTTTTTTAATATAGATTACAGACTTGTCTATCTCACCAGCAAGCAATTAATCATCAATATCCCTTCTTTAACTGCCTTTACTAGTGTGTCAACAAGCCCTACAAGCTGCATCTCTCATAACCCGTAGGTTACTAAATCCATGTTAATAATCCTGAAACCAGTTCCTCTTGCTCATAACCTGCACTACATACCTGACCACCAGTCCCTCCATTTCTTCCCAAAGACTCACTGGTTAGTAAATGCTACCAGGCCTCTCCCTGCTTGAATATTAGGGCCACCGCTGCCTTTTAAT
Organism: Medauroidea extradentata; assembly: GCA_003012365.1. Taxonomy (NCBI): domain Eukaryota; kingdom Metazoa; phylum Arthropoda; class Insecta; order Phasmatodea; family Phasmatidae; genus Medauroidea; species Medauroidea extradentata. The sequence continues at coordinate 40,073 of PNEQ01084654.1, forward strand.
CTTGTGGTAACATACCCAAAGTTGAGATTGTCAGACACCCAACTGCTTTATTGCACATTACCTTTTCTAGTTAATGGGTAGCAACCTGAGGCTCTCTGTAATCTCTAGATTCGTAACTCCAATAATCCTGCTCCTCAAACGCTAACAAGTTACTGAACCTGCAGCAGCTCTGCATTTTTCTTAGGCCTATATATTGTTGCAGCCTGTCCATCTGTACCATGTGTATATATAGACATAACAGAAAGAGTAGGCCTACAGTTACAGGATAATATGGAAAAATGCTTAAGTTGATGTACAGTGGAAGAATAACGAAAACAGATGAAGGAAGTACAGTAGTGAGAAGATAAGTTGACTGCGAATAGTAAGAGAGAAGTGCAGACAACAAGTCCGGGCCATGGCCTGGAAACAGCACTGGATGATGATTGTTTCATAATAAAAAAAAGTAGGGTATACTTAAATTTCTTTTAATTAGTACCTAATATAGTAATTTATTTTAATGATTAAAACATTTGCAATGAAAATCACCATTTATCAACTGCATAAAACATACCTTGTTTTGTGAACTGAAAGCAATTCTATTTCGCATTAGGTCAGGAAACACGTGGGCTTCCAATTAAAAATAACATGTCATGTACATTAGCCACCGTACTTATTTCTAGAGGACACAAAAATTTAGTTTAAGTCAACATACTACGATATGAGGTATTTATTTACTTTCTAACCTCAAACACTAACATGCACACAACTACCACATATAGTTAACGGTGTATCCATTCGCAAGTACACATTCCAGAAAATAAAATTTATTAAATAGCCACACTAAATAAATTACAAGCGTTGCCAAAAATTAAAGTCTCACCAATAATTACACCAACTAATTGGATAACAACAAAGCAAGTAATCAGGGATGTTAAATAAAATCGATATATCGATTTATCTAGGGGAAGACTACAGTCGCAGCCACGTTACACATATTTTCTTACATTGATTAAAATGGGAGAGATATGTTGTAATGGTGTATAAACTGTCTGTGATAATGTATGTGCAATTAATCTTATGCAAAGATTGTTTGTATCTTCTTTATACTTTAAAAATATTATATGTTGTCGGCCATCCCTAAAAGCAAGCCTTGGCTCATTGGGGCCTATTATAAATAAATATATGTGTTGCTGCTAAATTTGTTCTTACGAAGGCTACAAAAGAAACAAGTACTTAGCGCCACGCGGCTCAATTTGTAGGTAGAGTTTGCGCCAAAAATGAAACAGGGAGAAGTGTACAAAACTGCTCCTATAGCAGAAAATATAGATTGTAATGCTGATATAACGGGATGGTAAGTAGATGTATGACTTAGCTAAAGTCTGTTTAACATCACAATATTAAAAAGTAAACAAGGAACACACTGCAGACGTAGGTTTTGTCGAATTGTGTGCTGGTGTTTCGCTGGATTTTGAATTTTTTCACGCAATCTTGAGTATTGAGGAGTTATTTTGCCTGAATATTTTTTGAGTAGGCCCAAGGGGCATTGATTTAATTGAGTGACGTTAATATTATATCTTACTCATTATACCTGGGTTACATTTATTTCCTGCATGTTTGAAATCATAGTTTTTAGTCCGGTTTTATTTTTTGCCCGCATGCGTGGAACAGTGCAGAATATCCCTTTGTATTGGTACAATATTAGTTTATGACATTACAGTTGCGTACTTGTATACGGGTATACCAGAGGTAAAGTTTCCATAGGAATTAGGGATTGCGTTGTGGAAGTTCTCAGAGACTCATAACTACTGCTTCTTGCATTAATCGAGTTTCCTTTTTATAAATTAATCTAAAATATTAAAAATGTTTATTTTCTGAAGACCTAAATAATTATATAGGGCCTAATTTATTCTATACCTGTAGCTATGTCTTCGGTGGTGCCACAGGGTAATGTGCTGGTGAATGGTGAATGACATAGGTGTATGAATTGAAGGAAAACTGAGGCAGTTTGCAGATGTTTCTGTAAGTTATGCGGAAGTGGGTGGGGAAAAGAGGTTATAGGATGATATAGATCAGTTTCTAAGGTGGACTTTAATTAATAAAATAAAGATTAATGCAGGGGAAAACTAAGGTGGTAAAGTTTACTGTGAGGCAGAGAAAATATCTACAAATGGGGAGATCATGAGATAGAGGATACCACAAAATATAAGTACTTATGGGTGGTGGTGCAGGATGATTTGGGTTGGGAAAAACTAATTCAGAAAGTGGTTTCAAAAGGGAGGAAGGTCCTGCGAAGGCTGTGAAGACAAGGTGGCCACTTGCCTGGAATTCCTGGAAAAGCGAGAAATATGCATGGACTATTATCTCCGGGAAAATCCTTGAATTCTGCATGCATTTCTGCTGATAACCAGGAACAAACTAGAATTTAATGTGGCTTTATTTTGATTTTTCTGTGGTGAATTGTTTAGTGTAAAGTGTTGTTTGTATGGGAACCATTTTTTTTTTGGAACACCTCATGAATTAAGTGTAGCAGAAATTAATTTAAATGTATAGTATTAAAAAAGAATTGTGTAATTTTTGACGTGTTCCGTAATGTCTTTTATAAGAGATCTATTTACCTGATTTGGTAGAATCTACTTTAGACTCGAAAGTGAATTTTGAAAGTATCGAATGTGCGATAAAATTCTTGGCCTAGTTGCTTAGTGACTGAACGTGTTTGTCATGGTATTACATGTTTCTGTTTATTACTATTCATAATATGCAGTGATAAAATTAATATTGGAATTTGTAACAGCAAAGTTGATTATGAACAAAGAATTTTCCATTAGTAATGACATTGTGACGTATAATTTGCCAAAATCATTGTTTCTGAAAAATGACACTGACATTACATTTTCGTCACCCATCATGTACAAGGAAAAAGTGACGTGATTCAGCATAAATGTTATCAGCGGCAAGAAATGGTGAAAACGTGGGTAAAATTGTTGCACATTAACTTAATAAGATAATGTTATTCCAAAATACGAACACATTCAAGGTACAGTATTAATACAGATGCTTATTTTGTGAAATATATAAATAAATTTATTTCAGTTTTAAACTATGTATTATGGAAAATGTTTGAGGGTCTATGTAAGTTAACTACAGGTTTTTTTTTCCTTTCAAAATATTTGATATCACAGTTCGAATAAATAATTTTGTTTTATAAAGTTAAATGTACCCCATTCCATTATTTATGTGTTTTATTGGCCTACATAAACCATCAAATGTAACGAGTGTGTAGGTTTTAAACGTTTCAATTTAATCTCTTTGGATTATAGTAAAGTGTAAGATTTCGTAAATCAGGTTAGTTATTAATTTCTCAGTATTGTGGCCTTATTTGTAACTCTCGCTGACCTCCGAAGCGCACCTGTAGTTGGTTAGGTGCCGGTTTACAGTGCAAGAGGTCCTGGATTCTAATCCTGGCTCTCTAATGGATGTTGTGTTGTACCTTCACCTCACCTTATCCTCATAGGCTTTTATGACTTTCTTAATAGAGGGCAGTAAAACTCTCGCACGTCACCTTATGTGTGACTTAAATGTGTTTGTAGGTAAGTATATGCAGTTTGGAGTAAAGCGTGTACTGGGTCGTTCCATATCAAATCACGTATTTTACTTGACCATCTCATATTTGGATGAAATTAGGTGGGGATGTAGTATCCATGTAGACTAAGACTAATACAAAATTTTATATCAATATTCCAACTTGTTTGGACGTTACATGTAAAATTGTCAAAAAATTCCCAAATTTGGCAGTACAAAATATTTGAATTGCTCTGGAAGCTCTCCTAATTGAGATAGAGACGTGGGTGAGGTGTATTTTACAGCTTTTTTTATCGTCTTTAAAATATATGCTACACATCATGCCGGAAAAAAAATGTTTTTTGCAACCAAAATTAAAATTTTGGTTTTCTATTTTTTGAAGAGTTCATTTTCAAAAATGTTCAAATTAATAGGCTACCAAAGATACCCTTATACACTTGTACATAACCCTGCAAAATATAAACGTGGGACGGCAATGGCTTCAGTGTTAAAACAATTTAATACAGAACCTAGATTTTTTATTTTATATTGTGTTTTGGTCACATATACTACACCTTATTAAATAATCTTAGTCATTTCTCTGCCAGGTTGTGGTTGGCTTTCTGAATCTTTGTTCATAAAATAATGAGTTTGTTTACAAAACTGATTCACTTTAATGTGGAAGAAGTCTCTCATCTTGCCCTTATTTACTATAGCGTATATGGTCATGATCATGGTCGTAGACGTACAGGTCTGGACATTCGCCTATCTACCAATGTATTATGCTTGACCCCTTTGTTGTTTGGCTGCAGTTCACCAAGTTACAGAGAATGTTGTTCTTTATTGGCGCTGCAGTCAGGGCGGTCGGGCTCAAACTTCGTCCACTTTTCCAATGTTTACATTATAAAGTATATAGAGATTGCTGGAGCCATGCTTGAGGTTTGTGGACGAAGGAAGTATTTCATAAATTGATAAAAAATATGTTTTAATAAATTGTCTATCTTTGTGGGAGGGAAGCGGGTGGAGTTTGAGCCCGACCGCCCTGACTACAGCGTCAATAAAGCACAACACTCTCGGTAACTTGACGAACTGCAGCCAAATAATAAGGGGGTCGAGTGTCCAGACCTGTTCTTCTACGGCCGTGGTCATGACATTATTGGGCCTAGGTCACCGCCTTTTTTTGCCTTTGTCTCAATGTTTAATGTATCTTTATATTTTTCCTGCCTTTCCCACAGTAATTTACTGACTGCCACAGTGCTGAGAGGTTATGTTGTGTTAGTGGTAGTGTCTACTGTCCTTTTACATTTTTGTAGTGGAGTATTCTTAAATATCACAACTTTTTAATTACTTAAGCTGGAATCACACGACGCAATTTACAGATTGCGCAGCTCATTGTATGCTATCAGCTGTGCAATAATTGCAATGGAATCTCTCTCATTTGCTCCATGTCCACCTTCTACATGGCGCAATTCACAATGCAATATACACACAATTTTTTCCTTTCCCGCCAAACTATAAGTGGTTGCTAGGCTTACCGTATTAAATTGGAATTATTTTAAAAACGTATCAGTGAGTATATTCCTCCAATAACCAAAACACACTCTCACATGTTCACTCCAATATTTTTGTTTACGTGTACAGTAAAGCCCGCGAAAACTCTACTTGATATGGCCAATCACATTTTTTGTTGCACGCAAATTGCAAGGCATTGCACAGAAATATAGAGCTTGTTCTATGCTCACAAATCGCGTCGTCGCTTGCATTGCATGTGATATTCCGAGAATTTTGTGTCCGACATGCAATGCAATTTTAGCAGATTGCAATGAAATTTCGTGTTTATTGCGTCGTGTGATTTCAGCTTTAGTGATGTTGATTGATAGATTTTTTTTTTTTTTCCAGTTATTATTTTGAATTTGTCAAGAGTTCAGTGTTGTAATCCATTTAAGAAAACTAGTCATTTTATCGGGGACAGGAAAAAAACTGAGAAATATCATGACCTGGGTGTGTGAATTGTTCTCCAAAATACAGAATGGCTCGAAAATTTGTGACCTACGTGGAAAAGAAATGTCTATATCAAGAAATTATGTTGCTCAAATAGAATCCATTAAAAATACTGAAGCAGATTCCTTTGAGTAAAGATCCAGACTTTACTCCATTATCTGAGGTTGTTCAAACATTTAACAAAGCTCTCCAAGAGTTGGGTGAGTCTCCGATTAATAAGAGAAAAATACAGTCTAAGCAGTACTAAAGTAAAAAAAATGGAAGCAGCTATGAAACACAAACTTTGTTTAGCTGCTTCAGATTCTTCATCAGAAACTGACAATGATATTGATGAACTGGTACTGGAACATCTTAAAAGTAATTTATGTAATTGTACAGACAGAACCAAAAAGTTAATGATTCTAACTTGTCTACCAGAAAGTTGGAGCATGAAAAAGATAATGCATGAATTTAAGAGGGTGTGGTACATAATTCAACGCTAAAAGAATTAATCTATAACTGTAGGTTTCTTGAACTCAATTTGCAAAAACTAAACAATAGCTATCCTAGGCACTAGTTTTAGCCAACGTTTTAAACAAAACTGTTTCCAATGTTACGAACTTCTGAGGCAAAATCTCTGACGCCGGAACCTCGTGCATTTAACTGCGGCGCAAGAGATCACGCTTAACAAATTAGTAATTATGGATAAATATTTACTCATAAAGTGGGCAAATACCATTATCTAGGATTGTCATTGAGTATTTTATCAATATTAGCATGGAAAAAAATATAGAAATCTATAATGTTTTCAGCATTTATTTATCACCTAAACTCTATTAATGCATCTAACTATGTGGTTTGGCAGTCAAAAATACTTTTGAAAGGAAAGGGTATTTTTGAAATGGTTCGTTCTTCAAAACCAGGAAAAAACTTGTAGTGAAATTGCTTGTAACATTGCAGGCCCAAGGGTTATCAGCTGCTATAAAGGACATTTTTATGTAATTTTTTAAATATTATTTTAAACTCCAAAGGTGACAGTGTATTAGGGGCAGGAATCGCATTTAATTTTTTGATATAAGAAATTTAAAATTCTGTTAGGGAATTATGAATTTAATTATAGCCACATGGCTGAAGGGAGATGGCAGCATAGTTTTTTTTTGAACAAGGGTACCCAACTTATACCATATTTGGTCAGGGTAGAGGCGTCAAATTCTTTCTCATGTTTATTTCTTGTTTTGTTTCTGCCGTATTAGGAAGCAATTTAGAGCTTGGTAAACCATTGGCTGACACTATAGTTGTATGGTAGTGTTGGTGAATTTGGGGGGGGGGGCTGTAAGACAGACTTGTACACCTTATTAGGCATCAAGCGAGGGCCAAGCCTGTGATTGGCTAGCTCAGAAATGCACAGTAGTGGTCACAGGGTCAGGCGAAAAGACCATCGCCGAGGAAGAGAAATCATTGCGCCGTGTTAGAGAATTAATACCTGGTGTATAAGATTGTGTGTGTTAGTTACAGATCCAGATGGAAGTATATCAAAAGTTTCTAAAAGGCTCATCTTATGTAACCTCAAGGAGGCGCACAAACATTTTAAAGACAAGTTTCCTGGCATGAAAATAGGTTTCTTGAAATTTCCAGAGAAGAGACCCGAGCATTGTGTTTTGTCCGGTCAAAGTGGCACAGACTCTGTTTGTGTGTGCACTACACATCAGAATGTAAAGCTCATGATAGAGAATAATAGACTTAGTTCTCCAATAGATGGTGCAGTGTAGGGATGGAGAGGTTGGAGGGCCTGAGGGCAGAGAGACGAGGACAGTAAGGAACATGGTGTCGAACGGTGTTGATAGCTAACACTACATGGTGCCAGGTGTGGGGTGACAGCACACGTGATTTGACACGAAAACACCTTGGTGTCTCGGGAATTGCCGGTAAAGTCATAAATTGAATTACAGTGATAAACTGCAGACGGCGGAGTCACGTATCACAATGGTGGGTGCGTCACAATTTCAGATTGTACCACCAGAAAATTTTGATTTCCGATCTCCACCGGAGTAGACTAAATGGATTCGATGGTTTTTTAATCACATTGGGACTTAGTGGAAAATCAGACAACGCGCAAGTAAACATCTTACTCTACTGCATGGGACTTGAGGCTGATGAAATGTTAGACTCGTTCACCTTGAAAGAAGATCAGGTAAAAAGGTATACTGTGGTGAAAGGCAAGTTTGACTAATTTTTTTTCGGTGAACAAAAACATTATTTAAAAAAGAGCTAGATTTTTCAAACGCCGGCAACAAGAAGGCGAGGCTGCAGACGTGTTTATTAATTATGTTTTTAAACTGGCGGAAACTTGTGAACTGCATAACCTAAAAGATGGACTCATCACAACAGTGCTAGTTATTGGGGTGTCAGATGATAAGCTATCGGAGACGCTACAAATGGACAGTGGATTAACCTCAGAGCAGGCGGTAAGAAGAATTTGACAGGCCGAAACAGTGAGACAACAGTAGCAGGCAGTGCGACCGGCACCCGACATTTCTATTGAGTCTGTGCTACATGGTGGGGCAGATGCTAGGCAGCCACAAAAAATTGACAATATCTGTCTAAGAAGTTATCACAGCCCACAGTTTGCACAACACCACGTCATCCAAATACAGAAACACCAACTAGCAGATGTTCCAAGTGTGAAGTGACGCCTACACATCCTTGGTTTAAGTGTCCTGCATATAAGGTGATATGTCAGAAGTGTAACAGGAAAGGTCACTATGAGAGGTACTGCAGGTGTACACAAGTACAAGAGTTGGAAACTAAGGAGGTTGAACAATGTGACTACTACATGGGTGAAGTGGCAGCATTGGATATTTGTACAGAACCATGGTTCGTTTGCTTGTCAGTGGGGAAAGTAGAGGTTAGGTTCAAAGTGGATACTGGGGCTGATGTGACTGTCATTGAACTGGGGTTAAGTGGAGAGTTTAGGAATAGTGCTAGAGAAAACTCACAAGAAACTGTTTGGTGCATGGAATGGTGCCATCAAGGTGATAGGACAAGAACTTGGCTTTCATTCAATAATAAACACAGTGAACAAGAAATATATGTTGTAGAAAGTCAACAGATCCCGCTTCTAGGGCGACCTGCGTTGAGAGCTTTTAATATCATCACAGTGTACGACAATCAAACTGTAGAAGAGGTGGATGGAAACAGGGTGAATACTGAGATTGCACGTCAGATTGTTGGTAGGTTCCAAGAACTGTTTACAGGTTTAGGGAAATTTAATAAAGAATATGAAATTGTTTTAGAGGGGAACTGCAAGCCACATGCTGTGGTAGCCCCACAAAGAGTTGCATTACCACTGAGGTATGACGTAAAGCAGGAACTTAATAACATGGTTAAGGAAGGCGTAATCACACCTATTGAGAAACCGACTGATTGGTGTGCACCAATGGTGGTGGTGCTCATGACTGATGGATCAGTTAGAATTTGTGTGGAGTACACAGAACTGAACAAATATGTGTGTCGAGAATGCCTTAAACTTCCAGCAGTAGACGAGTCACTTGCACAGTTAGGTGAAGCAAAAATTTTCACGAAATTAGATACATCACGAGGATTTTGGCAGATACCTTTGGCAAAAGAGAATGCAAAACTGACTACGTTTCTAACACAGTTTGAGAGGTTTTATTTTAACCGCTTACCATTTGGTATAAATTCAGGGCCAGAACACTACCAACGCAAAATGCAAGAAATACTGCAGGGAATCGAATTTGTTGTCAACCAGGCGGATGACATCCTCATTTACGGAACTACATCGCAGGAACATAAAAGGTGATTGCAGTTAGTACTTCATAAGTTAAAAGATGAAGGGGTTACACTGAATGCAACCAAGTGCCCGTTTAAAGTTCAGGCGGTCAAATTTCTTGGCCATATTATAAGTGAAGGAATGGTTCAGCCAGATCCCGACAAGACAAAGGCCATTCGAGAAATGCCAGAGCTAGGTAATGTTACGGAGTTGCGGAGGATATTGGGAATGACAAATTACCTCCGGATATTTATTCCACAGTTGTCGGAGACTGTTCGACCATTAACAGAACTATTAAAGAAAGGTAATGTGTGGATATGGGGTGGGGCTTAACAAAAAGGCATGGACATTATCAAGCAGGAACTAACGCAGCAGCCAACTAACACAGCAGCCAACTTTAGCCCTTTATAGGCAAGAGTCACCACTGCGAATTTCCGCTGATGCTTTATACTACGGCCTAGGGGCAGTATTGGAACAGCAACAAGAAAATCATCCCATCACATATGCATTGAGGCGTCTGAGTGAAACAGAGACCAGGTATGCCCAAATTGAGAAGGAAGGTTTGGCGGTCACTTGGGCATGCGAGAAGCTTAGAGAATATATATTAGGGACCTGTGTCCAGATTCTCACTTACCGCAAACTATTAGTGACATTACTTGCATCAAAGCCTCTTGCAGACCTAACCGCTAGAATTAAGAGATTACGGATCAATTGATATGTTTCTCTTACACAGTTCATTATGTGGCAGGAAGAGAATTCCACATACCAGATACTATTTCTCATGTCCCAATTGCGAAACCAAAAGAGGAAGGGAAGGAGATCTCGGAGGAAGAATTGTATATCCACAACATGACAGCAGAAACACCATTCACAGACAGACACCTAGAAGAGATCAAGGAGGCTCAAGAGAGACACCCAGAATGCTTTAAATTGAAGGGAGGTATTATTCATGGATCCTGGTACAAAGACACTGAATACTGGCCATTGAGAAGCAGCTGACATATAATGAAAAGGACACAGATTTTTATCCTTGCACAGCTATGTCCAGAAATGTTGCAGAATACATTATGGACAAATGGGTATAGTAAAGTGTCGCTGACGAGCAAATGAGGTGGTGTGGTGGCGACGCATCTCTATGAAAGTGAAGCGGATGATCGATAACTGCCAAAAATGCATCCAAAATAAGGCACAGGAAGCAGAAACCTTAAAACCTTCATCACTGTCAGGCAGACCTTGGGAAGTATTAGGAGCAGATACAATGGAGCTCAAACAGAAATAGTACGTAGTGGTCCAAGATTACTTTTCTAGGTTCTTAGAGGTGGTGATCCTAGACGAAACATCTAGGGCAGTCACAATCAGGATGAAGAACTTATTTGCTAGACATGGAATCCCAGCAGTTGTTCGAACAGATGGTGGTACCCAGTTTCCATCTAGGGAATTTCAGGAGTTCGCCACAGAATACGGTTTCTGCCATAGGGTATCTAGTCCGCGATTCCCACAATTGAATGGCGAAGCAGAGGACATTGCTAAACATATTTTGTTAAAATCAGAAGACCCTAATCTGGGCCTACTCGCCTATAGAAGTACCCTTCTAGAATCAGGGTTGTCGCCAGCGGAGCTATTGTTCGGACGGAAGCTAAGAAATACACTGCTGGTGAAGCAGACACAGTTCAAACCTGTGTGGGACAAAGCAACAGCTTTACAAGAGTTTAGAAGCAAGGATTAGGCTGTTAAGGAGAGAAACAGACAATCACGTAATAGGGAAGGCAGAGTCAAGGATCTGCCTATTCTAATGGTTGGGGACGGAGTGTGGATCACCAATATGAAATGTTACAGAAGAGTTCAGACTGCAGACACTGTTGTATGTGTACTAGTAGGTAATATTGTATAGTGTTAGTTGGTAGCATTGGTGTGTGTGAGTGGATGCCGGGAACGGCAGTCTTTGTTTATAGAGTTATGAGAGATGCGTGAGATTGATGCAAGCTGTGGAGAACTAATAAATGTTGAGATAAGTTAAATTAATGTCTTTTAATACCTGGATTAAGTGAACATGGCGCAGTCGTCAGGTTCGAGATAATTTCTTTAGCTAGTTGCGGCAGGATCAAACAACCAAAACAATGGCGACAAGTGGTAGTGTAAAACTTCCACCTGACTTGGACCTTTAAAGTGGAACAGCATATAACGACTGGATATATTGGGAAGTTGAGTTCGAAGATTACCTTGTCAGCACGGGACAGGACAATGCACGCGATAAAGTAAAAATATCCTTGTTGCGCAATATGGTGGGTAGCTTGTCGGCCCGCATAATAGCGGCACTTGACATTCCGGAAGAGGATAAAGAAGTTTACAGCAAGGTGAAGGCAGCCATCGAATGGTATGTGAATCCACGCGTGAATGAATTGTTCGAGCGGTACATATTTAATCAGAGAGTCCAAGAAGAAGGAGAGAACTTTGAACATTTCCTAACCTCCATTAAGCAACTAGTGAGGAATTGTAACTACAATACAGCAGTTCGAGCAGAAGGTGCAGATCAAGAAACAAGAGAACGCGAAAGTGATCAAGATAAAATGTTGCTGGACCGAGTGGTACATGGAATAAGAGATAAAGGTGTTCAAGAAGCCCTTCTACGCATGGACGACTTAACCTTAGAAAAGGCCGCCGCACATTGCCGGGTGTGTGAACAAAGCAGGCAACAGGTAAAGCACATCAACAAAACAAGCGAGACAGGGGACAGCGCAGCAGTGAACACTATAAGACGACTGGATGGTGGGAAAACAGGCACACAAGGACAGAAGGGACAAGAAAGCAACACACAGGGGCAGAAGCGACACAATAGCAGTGCATACGGACAGAAGCGACAGGGCAGTGATTTTCAGTGCGGTCGTTATCAATCTAAACATTGGCCACGGGCATGCCCAGCATATGGGCGAAAGTGTGCAAAGTGTGGTAAATTTAATCATTTTGCGAAGTCCTGTAGGGTAAAGTCAGTGCAAATTGCAGAAAAGTGTAGCTCCGAAAGCTCTGACGAGTCCTATTATTGCCACAATGTCAGTGTATGTGTAAATGTAACGGAGTTAAGTAATAAGAGGCATGAGGGCCAGGCATATCCTAATGAATGGCACGAAACCATTAGTATTGAAGACAAGAGGCTAAAAGTAAAGTTAGACACAGGGGCACAGGTAAGTGTGTTACCCATTAGTATGTTCAAAAAAATTAACCAAGACATTAGATGGGATAGTCAAGCCACTGGTGAAAGTTAATTTGAATTACAGAGCTCACGAAAGTGAAGCATATATTGACTTCATGCTGGTAGACCTGCCCATCATGCCATTGTTGGGGTTGTCAGGTTGTCTAGCCTTAAACTAGGTCAAAAGAATTTGTGTAGTTGACACAGAAGGAAAGGAACAGTTCATAGCGAAAAACAGACATATTCCAAGGACTAAGATGTTTTCCCCAAAAGGGTAAAGTTTTAACGAAACCAGGGTCTGAACCAGTAAGCAGACCACCTAGGAGGGTGCCTGTAGTTCTCAGGAAATCCTTAAAGAATGAACTTGACAGATTAGAAGAAAAAAAGTCATCAAAAGGGTACATGATGTTGATGAAAGGGCTTGGATAAGCTACCTAGTCATTACAGAGAAACCAAACGGAAAAATTAGGTTATGCCTTGACCCTTCCGATCTAAATGAAGGCATACTTAGGTGGGAAAAAAATTCTTCTCAGTTTTTGATTTAAGGGAAGGGTTTTATCAGATTCCCTTAAATGAAGAGACATCACTTAAATGTTGCTTCTCCAGCCCTTTTGGCACATAATACATTTTTAAAGATTACCTTTTGGAACAGCAAATGCCCCAGAACTGTTTCAACGTTTGGTTGAGCGCAACTTCTCTGACATTCCTAATGTTGTCATTTATTTTGATGATATTATGTGTACAGGGGAGACTGAAGAGGTACATGATGAAACAGTACATGCAGTTGTCGAAAGGGCTAGGGAGAGAAACATCAAATTCAACGAAGAAAAGTTCCAGTGTAAACTTCCAGAGGTTACATATGTAGGGCACCGGTTTTCAGCTGAAGGGATGCGGGTAGACCCAGATAGGGTGCAAGCACTCATGAACATAAAACCCCCTACCTCTGAAAAACAGCTACAGCGTGTTATTGGAATGTTCAATTATGTTCGTTGCTTCATTCCCCACATGGCGACCCTAATAGCACCCCTCTGTGTCCTACTTAAGGCAGGTATAGAGTGGCAGTGGCTTTCAGCACATCAGATTGCATTTTACAGGCTCAAAAACGAACTATCCTTCACTCCTGTATTGGCCTCATTTGACCCCAGGAAGCAGACAACACTGCAGTGTGATGCTTCTCAGCATGGGCTGCGGTGTTGTTTGTTTCAGGAGTCTAAAACAGAAGCAGGAAAGATGCAGCTGGTAGCCACTTCTTCAAGGGCACTTAACAGCACAGAAAAAAATTACTCTCAGTCTGAGAAGGAACTGCTGGCAATACAGTTTGCTATATCCAAATTTCACGAGTATGTGTATGGGTTTGAGATTAAAGTGCAGACGGATCATAAACCGTTGGTTTCCATAATGAAAAAACACATTGCTGACATAGGGTCACCCCGTCTTCAACGTCTGCATTTGAAGCTTATGAGGTATTCACTCAGTGTCTATTATGTCCCGGGTAAGGATCTCCATTTTGCGGACATGTTGTCTCGATCGCATCTTACTCAAACGTCGGAGGATCCCGAAATGTTGGAAATGATACACTTTGTTAGTGTACACCTACCTATGAGCGAGGACAAACAGCACGTGTTTCGCACGGAAATGGCAAAAGACCCCACATTAAACCTAGTTACTGAAATACAGGCTAAGGACTGGCCACATATCAGCAAAGTAAAATCAGAATGTAAACACTACTACAACCTACAGCAGGACATTCACATAGCTGAGGGTATTGTTTTCCTTTCTCAAAAAATCATTGTGCCAGAAACACTTAGATCAAGTGTACTGAAGTGGGTCCATGAAGGGCACATGGGTATAGAGAAAACCAGGGCACGAGCGCGACAGCTATTTTATTGGCCGGGGATGTCAGGGGATATTGAGCGGTGGGTCTCGAAGTGCCATACATGCAAAAGGTTCAGAGGGCGAAATTACAAAGAACCTCTCCTACACCATGAAGTACCAACTCTCCCCTACCTCAAAGTAGGAGTTGACATCCTCGAATTCTCAGGCAAACTGTACATAGTCCTCATAGACTACTTCTCTAACTGGCGAGACCTTCGGCCCATAGCAAGTAAAAGTTCTAAGTCAGTCATTGACGCAATGCAAGCCGTCTTCAACACACATGGGTTCCCCAAAGACTTAGTTGCAGACAATGTGCCATTTTCTTCACATGAATGCGGAAAGTATTTTCAGGGTAAAGGGATTACACTAGTCACCAGCAGCCCTCACTATCACCAGTCGAATGGGTAGGCATAGAAGGCAGTTGGTATCAGCAAAAATATATTGAGGAAGAGTAAATATGAAGAATCAGACTACAGAGACCTCCTTAGAGAATGGAATTGCACCCCTATGATAGACCTACATGCATCCCCAGCTCAAATACTTTTCAGTAGACACTTAAGAACAAAGATGCCAACAAGCATAGACACCCTTATACCAGTAGTACAAACTGACATCCACAAATTACTGCGTAAAATAACAGGAAACTGAGTAAAAAGGATTACGGGAACGCCAGACGTTCTGAACCAGTGTTTAAGCAAGGTGATAGGGTAGTGATTAAAATTGATAGTGAAAAACACTGGGAGCCAGGTGTAGTGGTAGAAAAATGTAAAAAACCCAGGTCGTATAGGATATTAAAAGACAGAGAAGGACGGGTAGTTAGGCGCAACACTAGACACATGAGACATTCCAAAACTGCTAGGGTGGGGCGAGGAATAAACCAAGGCAAAAGGATACCTTGGGGAGGCAGAAAAAAACTGAAAATGTAGACAGGAGCAGCCACAGTCATCAATTGAACACTGGAAAATTGGCAGATGAAGGGTTCAAGGGGTTTGAAAGTAGTCCACGTCAAGATAGCTCCGTAAGAGAGGTATTCAAGGGGTTTGAAAGCGAGCTAGGAAAGGACAGTCCAACGGGTGAAGGTGAAAAGGGGTTTGACAGAGATTATCAAAAACAATTCATTGAATGTGAGTGTCTGTACCCTACTGGCAGAAAACAAGGGAATTATTATATCACTAGGAGTGGTAGGAGAGTATCTGCCTGTATTCAAATGGTTGGGGACGAAGTGTGGATCACCAATATGAAATGTTACAGAAGCGTTCAGACTGTTGCAGACACACCAAGATCATACGTTGTAGCTACGGACAAAGGCTCACTCTGCAGGAACAGAAGGCAGTTCATTAAAGTGTGTAAAGAAATTACACAGATTGCAGGAAGGCAAGTGAGACTAACAGTTAGTAAAAAAGATGCTGTCAAAATTGGGGGATCAAACAAACATCATGAATGCGGTGAACAACAAGAAAGAAGAATGTCCGGACAGGGATCTCCACTCAGTACGATAAAGAATGAGAAGGCCACACATTCGTGAAGAAATGCCGTTCCTGGGATTCCCAGCACGTGAGAGTGAGGAAAGAAGAGAGTCTTCGTCTTCAATGGACAGTTCAGACACTACAAAAAAGGCAGTAGTAACCCAGACATCAATAGTGATCAAGAGATCAGAACCAGAAGTGGGAGAACAGTGAAGAGACCTCACAGAATAGACTTGTAGAAGAGAGTGGGGTTAGGTGCAGAATTTTGGCCTCAGTACATGGGAAAAGCCTTTGTGATGGCGTAGGTGGTTCTGTGAAGAGACTGGCAGCCCGTGCTGGTTTACAAAGACCATATAAATATCAAATTCTTACTGCATTACAATTTTTAAGTGGGCAGTGGAAAACGTTACAAATCTCAACTTTGAATTCTCAACACAAGAAGACTATGTTGAATCAGAAGTGTTTTTGAAAGACCGCTTTGATCAAGCAATAACCATTCAAGGAACGCAGCAGTACCATGCATTTATTCCAGAAACTACATCCAAGCTTCTGGTGTAAAACGTTTCTGAGTCTTGCGAAAAGTAAGTATCCATATCCCCTGATAAGCTGAAATTTGAAGACATAACAGGATAAGTTACTCTCGTCTACGAAGAAAAATGGTGGCTCGGGTATGTTTTACAGAAAAATGACACTTGTTTGACAAATTAAAAATAACATTTCTTAACCCAGCTGGGCCTTCATCTCCATTTTCATATCCAAGGAAGCCAGATATTCTGCGGGTGTCTGCAATGGATGTCTTAACAGGAAACAGTGTAACCCCTACAGGGAGAATGTATTTTCTGCTTGCAAAGGATATTTTCCAAACGAATGAGGCTTTTATAAGCTTACATACGTAAATCTGATATTTATTTACTTATATGGCACGTATCAGCATTGAAATAAGTAGTCTTGTCATGTTCATGATCATGTTAGTGTAAGTTTTAGCATTTCGACACTGGAATCATACATGATTCAGCAAAAATATAAAAATCAAGGTTGTCATAAATTATTTTTACACTAAAACCATAGTTGTCCCACATTAATATTTTGCAGGGTTATTAATAAGTGTATAAGTTATCTTTGGTATTAATTAGAACATTTTTAAAAGTGTACTTTTTGAAAACAGTGAGAACCAAAATTTTGATTTTGGTCACAAAAAAGTTTCTTTTCGACATGTTGTGCATGATATAATTTTAAACACCATAAAAAACCTGTAAAATGACACCTCGCCCACATCTTTATCTCAATAAGGAGAGCTTCCAGAGCAAGCCAAATATTTTGTGTTCCGTCAGTTTTGGGCATTTTTTGAAAATTTTACATGTAACCTCCAAACAGGTTGAAATATTGCAATAAAACTTTGTATTAGTCTTAGTTTACGTGGAAACTACATCCCAACCTAATTTCATCCAAATACGAGATGGTGAGGTTTATACCCTGTGTTGAGTTGACCTGGAATAGTTCTACTCAAAAAAGCCCTGCAAAAGTTCTATTTTCAGCTAATTCGTATCTTTTTCCGCATAACGTATAATGACAGGAAATGTCTAACCTCTCTGAACACGTCACTTGATGTTTGCACGTGTGTGATAAATTGTGAAGTCGGTGGGAATCTATACAGTTTGTTAAAAAAAATTGTTGTCATTGTGTTTTTGTCAACAGTTACTGTGTATATTGTGTTCGCTTTCCTCAAGGTGTCTTGTTGTTGTCTCTTCTACAAACTGCAATTTTTTTAGTTCCTTTTATTTTTTCTGTTCGTGGTTGTTGAAGTTATATTTGTTTGCTATTTCATTTTTTCACAACTTATTGACAATTATTTTTGGGGAATTACTAGAGGTTTTTTTTCTAACCTGATTACAAGTTTTCTTGCTTGGTGTCTTCGGTGCTTGTTTGTGTCAATTAAATTACTTGTTTTGTTGTTTGTAACTCACTGACTGAATTATGTGTGGGATTGCATATGTTTTCATATGTTTACCAGTTGCAAACCATTTTTTGGTTGTTTAAGTGTACTTTTGTCTGGGTGTATTCTCTGGTTTTCTGGGACACACCATATTTGCTGCAATTATGTACACCAAAATACTTACTTGATTTGTTAAAGAATTTTCCAAGAAATTTAAACATACCTCCAATGTCCATCAAGACAGAAGTAGAACTGGAAACATTAAAATATTTTCTGAATTGCTTTCAGAAATACACAGCTTTTGTACACACACATTTGTTTCATAAGCTTGTACTCTCTCTTGTAACTATACTCGATTGAAGTTTTAAGATATAAAATACTGACCTAATTCATACATTTTTATGCCTGTGATAACGGGCAGAAAAAAAATTGTATGTAAGTTCAAACATGATATAAATAAAAATTTAGTGGTATGATAATTTCCTGTTTGATGTATTATATGCTTAGACTCTCTACTGACCAGAAATTTACACCATCATGGAGGTAATAATAATAGGAGAAGGCTTTTTGTGACGTACTTGAAGCCACCACCTTTTTTGGTGTTGCATAATGGTGCCAAGACCTTTTGAGGTTATCGACATTTGGTTTTATCAACCTATGTATAGTAAAAACACCTTGGATGTTAATTCAAATTAGCTATGTAACTATACTGTATCCATTCCAAGGTTGCAGCAGAAATAATCACTGTCACGGGTGAGCTCTCGATCATTGGTTGGCTGGTTAGTTAACAGTGTCGTTGCGACAGGAAATAGGTCCTACGCTAAATTTCTGTGTTTTAGTTCGGGAAGGGTAATTTTATCGTTTAGTTGCATTTTTTTAATCCTCTGAAATATAATATCACTCTGTGCGCATGAAATACTGTGTGTGCATGGAATAGATTAACTACGACTTAGGTGACGACGCCACATCCATCATAATTCGATTTCCTCCACAGCGAGGCGCAATTCCGTTTCTCCACTTGTCTACAGTCAACAGCTCGCGAGACACGTGGAGGTGGTGCGGCGGTTTGTTGCACAGCCAATGCCGTTAAAGCGTGGGAGCAGGCGGAGTAACACAAGCTGCAATCTTGGAATGGATAAGAGTATAATAACATTAGCTACTTATTTTCTTGAAACTGGGAGTCGTCATGATGTGAACAACAAAAAGCAATTGCTTCATTATCTATGTATCGCTCAGATTTTTCTATAGGCATGGCGATGCCCAGCACATCATAAATTAAATTTGTATGGTAACTTCTTGTCAGGTTTACATTTAGAAACATTTCAACTAAAAATCTTCAAATTAAAAAATTAAATACTACTTTGCTGTTAAACCATACTACATAATTATTCAGAAATTCATAATAAAGCGTTTACATCAAATATAGTTTTCCATGTCATTTTAATTAAATTACACTTAATTCTGTCCTGCATATGCAATGTAAACATAATATTTTTTATTTAGAGTATTTTAAACTTTGTGCACAAATCTACCGGAATCTGTTACATAAATAATCCTGCCCACCTTGCTGTTGAAAATTGTTTTAGTAGATTAAAAAACTTTTTATACACGTTACCAGTACTGATTTACAAAAATAACACACTGTAAAGAAATATTGTTAAACATTATAGGCTACATAATTTGTCTTCTCCAAGTAGCTTTAAACTGTTTCCCATGCACTAATACCTCAAAATCTTGCACCCAGCTGGATACAACTATCTAATAGTCTTACTTTACTGCAAAAAATTAAATGAGTGTCACCATTCCATAGTTTTGACACAACGGGAGACAGTACTTCAGTATTGTTACTTTTTTTCTACATTTATGAGAGTTCACAATGTTGTTTAATGTTTATGTTGTGATTTGATTCTTTAACACTATGAAAAATTATAATAACTTTTAAGGCTTGTAGTCATGTTTATCTTTAACCAACTGGTCTATTGTTGTCATTTCTGTGCTATGGAAAATAGTTTGTTGTTTAAAATAAAGAATGTTAAAAGTATTTGTCGTAATATTTTATTAATTTATTTTTATTTGTTTATTTAATACAAATTTACTGAATACGACAGTGTCCTTCTGGCCTAGAATTTGTATAAACAAATAGAAGATGAACAACCTAATGAATAACAAAGAAAGAATCCCAACAATCAAGTCTGTATAAAAATAACAGACAACAAACACGCAAAATAATGATTTAGGTTTTTAAATATATGTGTTCAGTCGTTCATTAAACGGACTGCGTGAAAACATGGTAGTCGCAGATTTTTACTTACATTATTTTTTAAAATATAAATATGGACAATTGTCTCAGATAAAATTTATATTTTAATATGCTTATGAAAAACAGATTTTTATATTAAAACTCTTTATTTGATTACAAAGCTTTGTGTGTAGGAATATCCGCCACTTTGTCAACAAATGCTACTTCTTGCACTTTAGAAGCTTGCATACATAGAGAAAACTGTTGTGAACAACCTGTACAAAGTGGCAACAGTGGGCTAGCTTCTTTTCATATTGGGACGGGAACAGCTAACAATCTCACACGAAATGAGAATACGCCAAGGAGAAACAAAGTACATCATCCATGCACAAATTGTCTCACTCAAACGAACAGCCGTTAAGAGTGTTTGGGTATACACACAGCCAAATGGGGATGTGTAGTAGTTAATTTTGAGGTTATCAATTAAAATATATGAATTGCGAAACATGGAATGGTAACAAAATTCATCATGTGAACCCAAGTCTTAAATAATGCCATGCAAATGAGTGAAATGTTATTAAGTGCTCCGTCTTTTGAACTGTTATCGTATTGCAGGCGCTAAGCCTCACCTATTGTTTTATAACTTGTAAAATAATATCTTTTCTCTTTCCATGATAAAGGATAGGTAAGCACCTTTTATGTTTCTTTGTGTTGTGTTGGAACTGCTAGCAGGATGAACAAACGGAAGAAGTGTGAGAGCAGCGAATCTGGTTGCGGGGACCTGTTGCCACTCGACAGTCGTGACATGGAGCTTGATGTGTTGGAGGAAATGGGGCTGAGCATCATTGAGGACAATCCAGTAAGTCAACATCTGTCTACCTCCACGCCGCTTCTTGCTACTTGCATACATGCTTAGACATTACAGTTCATACGGTTTCAAAATCTATTGATTTGCATAAAAATTTATCAAGGTCCTGCCAAACTAACAAAAAGTTATTTTTTAAATGAAGATGTGATAAAAGCAGTAAGTTCATTTATTTTCGCTAAGATGAGAGATTTGTAAATGCGCCCTAAACGACTAACTTCAGCCAGTCGAGAGTCAAGAATCATTCACACATTAATGTGAGTCTGTGTTACCAGTTCTGTTCAGCAGGACCGTGACAATGACATTATATTGAGCGATCACCCTTTATTACAGGGCCTTTTTTTAGGAAATTTTTACGATGATTCCTGAGTCCAGGTTGGGTCTTGGGTTCTCTAGAGGGTTTCTTCGTGGTTTTCCTGAAGTCTCGAGGATCTCTGATAGAGTGATAAATGGTGGAAGCCGCAGTTGACGGTGCCGGCGCATTCCCTTTCCTCTTCGGACCTCCCACTCCACTGGCCATGGAGGGGTAGGCCCGGGAGGGGAGGGGGTGGTCTGGTTCCGTCGACTGGCGGTAGGGGCGCGCGCGTCGGCAAGTCGAGCTGGCGGCCGCTCGAGCAAGAGAAACTCACTCTTGTGTCGGGCGTGGACTAGGAAGGGTCTAGGAGGGGAAGCCGTCCTCAGTGTGAAAAAAGTGGATTAACGAGTGCTGCCGGATGGTAACCAGGACTTCCTGTGGACTCTCTGCATCACTTGGCAATGTGGGAAGTTGCAATACCGTGGGACATTGCGGTTGTGTGGTGAGTCCGCTTAAGTGACTGCGTTAACATCGAGAAATGGGTGAGTCTCCCCTGATTGTTTCTGAGCCGGCGCATTTGTCGCCTTGAAGGTCCATCGAACTGGGACAAATAGCAAACATTTAGCTTCCCTCTTTCCCTGTATGTCAAGCGGAGCCGTTAGCGAGACCGGGAGAGCCGCATAACGGCAAAATAAAGAAAAAATGCTAAGGTGCCTGGAATTGCGCAGGCCGATGAGCTGGTGAAAATTTAATGTCGCCCTCAGTCAAGGAGATTGTCTTCTAACCTTCTGATTTCCCGAAAACTGCTGGAGACTAACTAAATGCGTATGAATGTTATGAGTGTAGTTAAGGTTTTGTGGTGGAAAACTCAATGCATATGATTGTAATTATAATAAGTATCAGGCCCTTTATTGTATACGTGTAGGCAGTTGACACAATTTGAGAGTGTGTAAATTTGAACTGTGCGCATTTAGCACGAAGCCCAATGGGATGTATGCTTAACATGGTAACGTCTTGTAAATTTGAAAAAGTACCTGAATATATTGGTGATTAGTGATTTTGCCCGAGTTTTCTTTGTTCAAGAATACTGTTGACAAACCTTACCCTTGCAGCCTACATCTATAAGAATGGGTAGGAGTTTTGCTGAGTCTTGCCCTGTTTGTGTGAGCTTATCCGTGGGGTTAAGCCTTCGGAGTGTTTGTTTTTCGAGGCCTTCAGCTGAATAGAGAGTATATTGGGCCAATTAACGGCACAATATTATAATTTTGAAAGTTGTCGTGTTGTAACTATTCTTGGTTTTGTGCTGAAGTAGTAGTGTTAAACATGATATGCATCAGTAAGAGCTTATTCACACGTGCATTTTGGCGAGACATACAAGAGATGGCAATAGGAGGTGCACTGAAAATACAGTAACCATAAAAAGTATGTCATGTCCTGGTCCAATGGTAATCATAGATGATAATTGGTTAGAGGGTACTACTACTTACATGACGATTATAGGAACGAATACATACTGTTAGTAAGAGCCACTCTCAGTTGATTTTCTTTTTAGGTCGATTTGATATATTTAATTTTGGTATGTGAATTTTATGTTGTGTTAATTTTGATGGTCTTTACTCTTGATTTCCGTGTGTCTCCCCTGCCCCTTTATTCTCCCCCCCCCCCCTTCTCGCTCCACTTTTTTTTTCCTTCTTCCATTTTCCCTCCTCATTGCCTCCGTGGTCAGCTGCGCTTCGACGCATGCGCTCTCGAGGCGTTTGGGGGGGAGGGGTAGAGCCGGCGTGGTCATGCCCTTGGGAGAGGGGTCTTCTACTTTTGGTGCTGGTCAGAGTTAGTCAAATGTGCCGAGGACTATGGAACGACGACGGAAAACATCCAGGAGGGAAGGCACCACGACGGTAATGTTCCTGCAGTTAACGCTAGTTACAGTTGACGGCGCATCAAGGAGTTCATAAGCACGTATGGATTAACGAGACACTTGAAGAAGTCCACTGTCTTTGGAGGGTATCCCGGGTTGGAACTTATGGAGAGACGACGAGGTAGGATGACTGCTTTTATGCACTTTTCTCCGCATTCACATTCTTTGTATGACTCGACTTCGCACTTTTCAACGAGTTTTACACTGAATTGATGGCAATTGTGCTGAAGGTTACTGCGCTGTAAAGTGAGAGATTTGACGCCGGCCAGGTCGGCTTTAGATGAGATATGTTTGGTACTCAAAGGCTCAAGGTCATGCACATTTAAAGTGTTCAAACATATTTCAATCTAAGGAAAAACTTGTTTGTATTGACCTTAAAAGTGGATTTCCGTTTGTTTATTGCGTATTGGTTAAAAATAGCTTATTTAAATGTAACGAATTGTGTTAGTAAATGTTTAAAGGGCGCATGCACACAAATATGCCTGGAGTTTCTTTTGCGAATCGTAATTTATTTTAAATGGGGACTTCATGATTTGGAGTCGTGAGGAAGAAAAAGTTCACTGTGTAGAAAATCTGTTCGTCAGAGCCAATACGTTTGTACTTCTAGAGAACCGATTGTTTTTGTTAATACATATATGTGTTGTAACGATTATTTAGTAATCACGTATGTCTCTCTTTCTTTTTTCACCCACAGTGGGTGCATGGGAAGGTGATCAGGCCAGCCTTATTCTTTTGGTTACGAACCGCGCATCCTCGACTAAAGCGACACCCTTGGCAGGGGGTGAGAGTGGAGGGAGTGGCGGTTCAAGTATGATGTCGAAACTACTAACGTTATTGACTTCCATTACATTTCATGCTGTAGGTGGCTCTGTTGTAATTTTTACTGTGTATAACTGTAGGTCGTTCGGGATAAAGTGAGCACTAAAATTTAACCTTTTAAAAATATCGCTAACCGTTACTTCTTGTAATTCAACATTACCGATAGTCCCCTTGCTGCTTGTATGGTTGGCAGCGAAATCGTACAATATAGTTCCGTGTATTTTAAATACAATATGTACTAAAACAAAATTAACCAAAAGGTGACATAATCGTATTTTGTATAATTAATAAAAAAAATTTTACTAAACTATGTAGGTACCTACCGAGTGCACAATTTATCTTATATGTGCAAACATCAAGTGATGTGTCCAGAGAGGTTAGACATTTCCCTTCGTTAGCCGTAATGTGCGGAAAGATAAGGATTGACTGAAAATAGAACTTTAGCAGGGCTTTTTTGAGTGCTCACTTTATCCCGAACCACTTACACTTGCTAGTATTGTCTGTGTTATACCATTGTCTTCACATGGCTGTTTTTCTTCTTGCAGTTAGTGTACTGACATTAACTAAATGTGTATGTGCTTACCACTTCTCTGTTTAGTTAGTCCCATGTTACATCTTAATGTCTCTACTGGCTGGTACCCGCGACTTTGTTTGAGGAGTTATCAAATTAATGCAATAGTATTTCTAATAAACAATGTTTTGGAAAATGCTAAATGGTGCAAAAGGTTGTTAAGGCCAGGTTTCAAGTGCATGAGGAGATAGAGGATTACATGTCAAATTTGGACGAATGTTTGTCTTTTTTTGTAGCAGTACAGTTGAACAAACTTTTTTTGTTAAACATTAAACGTATCTAGCTTTATAAACTGTTCAAGTAATGATTTTTTGATTTAAAATGCACGTTTTTCATTGATTATAAAAGGCTAACTGTTATACATTCCAGGCAGCAAACTATCGAAATAAAGATGGTCAGTAAGGTTCCGGTGTACACTGACAAGGAAAAAAGTCAGCGTAGCTCTGACATATTTTTTAAAACATGGACGCTATATTTGAAATTGTGTGAAGCAGTTAACGAGAGCGCGAAGGTATGAGTTCTAGAGCCGGGGAAGCGGGTGATGGCAGAGGTAGCGTGCAAGTGCAATGTTGCTGCTTGATGCTGCAAGGTCGCACCACGCTACACTGGTTCCAATATACGAAGGAAACTGCACTGCACAGCTCTTGATACTTGTGATGTAAAGAAACGTTTTAAAAGAGAGTTTGTTATTAGCCTACTTTCCGAAGTACGTACACATTACTATCTGTGTGAATGTGTGTGTCCCCTAAAAACTGTTGACTCCGTGGACAGAATTGTAACCTGACTTGGCTTTTGTGTCTTTTGTCTCTGGTGTGTTCATATTTTTAAAATGGTGGTAATTTTAACATTTTTTGAGCACATTTGATTTCAAAGAAACCATATTTTTTATTTAAATTAGGTACACCTGAAGTACCTAGTACTGTGTCTTGATTTTTATGTATTTAGTCAGAAAATGGTTGAGGCCACTAGGCTACTAATTACAATTAAAACAAAGAGTTGTGCACAAGTACTCACAGAATGGTACATGCAAATAGAAACTCACCTGATGAAGCAGATGTAGTCTGCGAAACGTTGTGACCGCGCGTCCGTGGAGAAATGAGTTCGTCCTATGTATGTGTGTTTCTATCTGCATGTTGATGTACCATCCTGTGAGTACTTGTGCACAACTCTTTATGTTTTAATTGTAATTTTATATATATATATATATATATATATATATATATATATATATATATATATATATATAGACACACACATATCTATATAACATGCTAAACTGATTTGATCATTGAGTAATTCGTCCCTACTTTGTTTATGTATTTTAAAAACCTTGACCATACTTATGTTTTTAGAATAAGGTGATGTATGTAAGGAAATATTTTTCCGAATAACGTAAAACTTTGTACATACATACTGCTTTGTAAGCTGACATGACTTTTGTGTCTCTTGCACATCGTCAGTTCATATTTTAGAATGGTAGCCATTCTTATGTGTTTAGTGTGACGCGTCCCCTTTTGCGTCTGCTGCTTGTTGCTGCGGTCTATTGATAATGTTGTCACTCGGCGTGGGTGTTGAGGTTATGTTATGAAGTGCTCCAGATAGCTCAGTTTGATTTAATTTCAGGGTTAACCAATCATCGTGATTTCACCAATAACTCACTTACTCAGTCAACTGTTGATTTATTTCTTCCTATAACTTTGACAGATGTTTACAAAAGGCGGTTATTTACACATCACAAATAAACCCGTCAGCTGTCCGGCGTTACCATGTCTGACCGCGAGTTCAATAAAAAAAGAAAAAAAGGTAATGATGAAACGTTCGCTGCCAACTGCCCTACAACTAACGCCCTCCTCGGGCCAGCGCCCGGCACAAACCGTTCTCACTCGCCTCCTCCTCGGGCCAACGCCCGGCCTCAACTGTTCTCTCACGGCAACGGACATGGCAACAAATAGCGCACACGGCGGAGTGATACAACAGTATCCAAAATTTAACAAAACCCGCAAAATTACACATAAAACAGCTCACAAAGGATTCCAAAATTTCCGTTTATAGGTTTTACATTGAAATAAAATTGTTTATCCACACAAATATAATAATTGGGGACAAAAAGTGCGCAACAGTGGAACTACTTTCGCGGCGCAATACCCTAAGCAACCCCCTGTGATGGCTGACCTACGTGCGTCAATAACCTACGTCATGGAGAGAATTCCA
>PNEQ01084655.1:0-36940 GCA_003012365.1 Medauroidea extradentata
GGATCACAGCACAGTTGAATCATTGCGGTGGTACCTTTATTCGCACAAGGAGTACACACATGAACAGCTTCCTCCGACACTCGCTTCTCTTCTACCAATGATTAGGCGGACTCAGTATATTATCAGACTTCTAATGCAATCCACAGTCAACCATCCTCAGCTTCCTTCTCCTTCAGAGTTTGGCTGGATAGTTCAAGACTATGGAAAACTTGTTCCAGTTAAATGCAACCAACCACCTGAACCTGAAGCCATTTTAATGTTAATAAAATGTCACTGCAAGAAAGGTTGCAAAACTTCAGCATGCAGTTGTATTAAAAACAATTTGGTCTGCACTGAAATTTGCAGCTGTTCTGAACATTACTGCTTAAATGAACCTAAACCCATTGAAGATAGTGATGATGAAGACTGAAGACGAAGACGTGGTATATGTTTTCTCCTATTTTTTCCATTGTATATAATAGGCAATAACTGTTGCATTTTCATAAATGCTCTCCATGATCTTAAATTGTTATGTTCTACAACGCAAAATTTTGGGGAACAGTTTTAAGGTACAAGAAAATGCAGTTGTAAAAATAATGTTGATTTATGAATACGTTTCTATCTCTACATGTTAAAGTGAGTCCTCGCACCATGAAAATTTAACTGAAATATAACAAAAGTAAGGGAGTTAAATTTAAATTTAATTAAAAGTTTTAATATTATGTCTTTACAACATTATCATACTTAAAAATCTAAAAAAATTAGACTTACATTTTTCATATAAAAAATTACTGAAATTGCAAAACGTATGATCTTAATTTCCGGGTTAATGGTCATAGTCATGAAAAAAGTACTAAGAACCTTTTATATTTAAAATTTAATGCACAATAACTTTTGTTAACAACTTTTTCTTATATTTTTAACAATTTCAAATATAAACGAGAAAAACATATTTTTCCCGCCATTTTTCAAGATGGCGTCAGTAATAGACAGAAAAAAAATGGTGACAAGTTGTTTTTTTAACTTTGAAATATGCTTAACAATTGCCCGTAAAGAAATCGAAATTAACATAAAATATTAGCGAAAATAATTTTCCGGACAATTCACCCTGTACTATAAACTAAAGACGGCTAACGAAGATAGTCTCCGATCGTTAGTCAAATGCTCGAAACATGTACAGGAGATACGTAACTCAGAACTATGCTGTAAGTTATCCAGGGATAAAGACGACAACATAAATTTAAATTTCTCTGAAAACGCAGTAGAACATTTGCGAGAATTAGAAGCGCGTTTGGAGCAGCCAAGGAGAAACGAAAATTTACTAGTCGAACTCAACGCCTTATTTTGTGGCGGCGACGAGAGAGACTTTTTGCTCGACGAGGTAAAATGTAAAATTTTATGCCCGGAACTAAATTTGAATATTTGTGGCCATCAGATTCCCGCGCTACTTGACAGCGGTGCGGAGGTTTCGTGCGTGTCGTAAGAAGTTGTGCATAGAATAATAAATTTCGGAAATAAACTACCCATATTACCTGTTCCTCGTGTCAAGATTGTCGGCGTTATGTCTAAGTCAAGTCCCGTAATTACTAGACAAACAGTAGTGCAAATAAATGGTTTGGGTGAAACTAAGGCAGTTCCAGCTTTGATTGTTAAGGGCCTTGCAAAGTCACTGATTTTAGGTTCAGACTTCACGTCAAAAAATAATGTGGTTTTAAATTTTGGAGGTTGGCTTGTAACTACGCCAGAAGTGACGCACGCTACGCATACAAACAAGTGGAATTTTACGAATAATTTCGTGGGCATGATACGGAAAGAAGTCCCTATTTTCAATCTGCAGGCTCATAGAGAAAATGGCTGGATAGCATCGCACGAGGATATAGTCACAGCCGTGAGCCAAAATGATAATTTGTCCGCCATGCAGCAGAACAATTTGACCGATTTGCTTGCCAAGCATCGTCAACATTTTTCTGAAAGACCTGGGTTAAATAACTTGTACACTGCTCATATACGAGTGAAAAGAGGAGAACCATTCAACAGGAAGTCATATCCTATTCCTCGTAAATATATGTCCGAAGCAGAATTATTCCTACAGAAAATGTTAGATTGGAATATTGTTAAACATGAGTCCAGTCCATACAGTAATCCAATAGTATGTGTGAGGAAGAAAAACGGATCTGTGAGAATGTGTCTTGATGCAACTCAGCTGAATAAAGTCACCGTTCTTGATCGCGAAGGGCCTATTAAAATTAGTGAAATACTGAGATTGTATACTGGAGTGAAGTGCATGAGTACCATAGACCTTACAAGGCTACTGGCAGGTGGAACTTTCCGAGAACTGCCGGAAGTATACTTCATTTTTGTTCAACAACAAGCAGTATTGTTTTAAAGTTATGCCGTTCGGCATTTGTAATGCTGTGGCTGAGTTTACCAGGTGTATGGATGGAACTTCAGGCCCGGAGTATAAGAGCTTTGCGAGAGCGTACGTGGACGGCATCTTAATAACGTCAGAGTCATTTGAAGAACATCTGGTGCACTTAGAAACAGTCATCACTAAGTTAGCTAAGGCAGGTATGACGATCAAGTTGAGCAAATCGAGATTTTGTCGGCGTGAATTACTATTCTTGGGCCACTTCGTAACACCTGATGGCTTCAAAACGGAGCCGGAAAAGCTACGAGCTATTCGTGAGTTTCCAAGACCCGTCAATGTGAGGCAACAGAGAGCGTCCTTGGGTGTAGTAGGTTTCTACCGTACCTACTCGAAGAAACTGTCGGAACTGTCTGTCCCATTGTTTTCGTTATTGAAGAAGTAATCTACCATCCAGTAATGGGTAGAGAATATTTGCTTCGAACGGACGCATCTGATTACGCCCTAGGTGCGCATTTGACATAACTGGACGATGATGGTGTAGAGAAAACTGTAGCGATGGCTAGTCGCACTATGAACAAGGCCGAGCGGAACTACACCGTCACAGAAAAGGAGGCGTTAGCTATTGTTTGGGCGCTAACCACATACAGGGATTTGCTATTAGGAGAAAGAATTAAACTCTTGACGGATCATCAGGCTTTAACCAGTTTGAAGATTGGAAAGCTTTTCGGCGGAAGGATAACTCGCTGGTATCTGCTGTTGCAAGAGTACAACATTGAAGTACATCACATTAAGGGTAAGGACAAAGTCGTAGCCGACTACCTTAGCAGAGTGCCGGACGAAGAGATACACTATGCTGACGAGAAGAAGGTGCCACGAGAGTTTTCAGTAGCAGGTCAGAATATCCAGCAGCTAGAGAAGCACCCAGACATAAGAGACCTCATGCGGAGGTTGAAAACGGCACAAGAGCAAGACGAAACTTGCCAAAAGATACTGAACAGAATGCAGCATGGGAAACATGCGAAGAAATTAAACCTACTATATTGTGTCGACGATCGAGGTATCCTGTACCATCATTCTACCAAGAATAGCCTGTTCGACGAGCAATGGAAACCTGTTGTACCTGCAAGCCTTATTAAATGTCTGATTTGGCGTACTCACGTATTTTTGAGTCATATTGGAATCAACAAGATTTGTGAAACTCTCAGAAGACAATTATTTTGGCCGAGAATGCAAAGAACCGTTGCAAAGCTATTAGCATCGTGTGAATTGTGTCAGAAAGCCAAGCATGCGAGGGAAAATTTGCAAGGCGAATCACAAGCGGTGATTCCAGTAGAACCTCTAGACTTTGTTTCAGTGGATATTTTGGACCATTACCACAATCTTGAGCTGGCGTAAAATATGTATTTGTCATCATGGATGTATTTTCGAAATTTACCAAATGATACCCCATAGTCAGGGCAAAAGCTTCAATTTTGTTGGCAAAATTAAAAGATTTTGTGAAGGAGATAGGCAAACCGAAATGCGTAGTTTCAGATAAAGGGACGCAATTTGGAAGTCAGGTGTGGCAGGAAGGACTCAAGGTCATTAAAGTAAAGCCAACCACGACGTCAGTCTACCACCCACAGTCGAGCGTAGTAGAGAGAAGGATGAGATCATTTGGTACAATGCTGCGTATACATTGCCACAACCAACAGCAGAACTGGCGAAACAAGTTACCCTTGGTTGAAATAGTTATGAACCATACTGTACATATTTCGACAAATTTCACACCATTCGAAATACTAACGAGCAAACGATCGGAGATCTTCGATACACTAACCAAACCTCAGATAGACGGACAGAAAAAAGAAGAGACGGACATCAAAGAAGAGATGAAGAAACTAGTGAAGAGTAGACTATTTACGACCGCGGAAAGAAGATCGAAGTACATGAAGAAGTCAAAGATTAATGACTTCAAGACTGGAGACCTAGTTTTAATCAGAACCCATCCGATTTCTCAGTTCTGGGAACATATAACTAAGAAGCTTTTCCTACTATACGAAGGAGCATATCGAGTCAGAAAAATAAAACACTGGATACAAGAGAACTCGAAGGCAGATATAACATCACGTAATTACGTCGCTACGTGGCTAACGATGTGTAATATACTACAAGTCAGCAAAAGGAAATACGTTTGGTAGCTGTATTAACGAGTGATTATAACTGCAAGTATACCTATTATGTTGGTAACATCGGAACGATAGTAATATGAGGTTGCTTATTGTGATGCAACACAGTATTATTTGGTGACGTCGCAGTGAAACTTTGGGCCATGAGTGCTTATAATATTGTATTTACCTCGACACTGGGATAGAGAGAAGTTGTCACTTACGCCGTTTTTTTTGTGTCGTTACACCTCACAATTGACTGATGTTTTAATTTGAGTTATTACCTACTAAGAGAATGCAGTGGAAGTTTTGTGAAATCTCTGTTAAAACGCTACTGTTTGTACGATAAAGGCTGAAAGTGTAAACGTATTGGTAATTTTCATCGTTATTTGTTTTGTGACCTTTGTGTATCCATGAAGAGTTCTGTATCTGAATCAACAGTTGATATTTTGAAGGGATATGTAAATGTATCAGTATTTATTTTGTCGTTAGGTTATGTCTTCTACGTATGTTTTCCTTTCTCGGTCGTTTTATGTCAATCATGTACGCATTTCTCCTGTTATTAATATTGTCGCTGTGAATGTATTGTTTCTTCCTATTTGCTTTGTAGTTTTGTTAACACAACTTACCTTGCTTTGGATATGTGTTCATTTCTTTTGGAACAATGAAGAACACTACTTTCTGCATGTTGCAGATTTCAAATCCGTGTAATTATACACCTACTCGTAATTAAGATAATTATAGGGTTCGTTTCATATGTAGTTGCCTATTCGCTTATTGCATGGAGCGCCTGAGGCAGAGTCAGTCACTACGACTTCGAAGATTTCTCCATGTGGACGGGAATTGTTTTGTGAACTGACACGACGTGCTACATAGTGGAAGTGTTACTTTGTTGGTTTGAATTAGAACACTGTAATTGGTGCGGCAATACTTGTTGTGTATTACGAAGTGCACGAACACTTTGCTGTGCTGAAACTGTTTGCCGAGGCGACAAACATAGTAAATTGTTTTCATCAGCCAGGATTTGAGACTACGGTGGGAATGAACTGTTTTCCCACTATACTAGTAGTCGATACGTTGAGTACTGTACTCAGTGTGCAGCCTGAGTTGCTGTGGTGTCGTCTGGGATGCGATTCAAGACAGATGGATGAACTTTTATACGTCAACTATAAACATTGTTTATTTACTTTACATTTCAACTTATCATGTTTATGTATCTTCAACTTTGGTAACGAACTGTCGTTAGAGGGACGTTTAAGCAGTTTGTGAAAACTTGGACTAAAGTTTTTTAAAGACTTTGAAGATGATTGCGTTTTCGAGGTTCAAACCTTGTTTTCATTTGGTTTTCTCTCTGGACAGGAATAAAATCTGTAATATATTATTTTAACCTTTTCAGATTTGTCAGTGTTTAAAAACTTTATGGTATTTGTTATGTTTCTGTTATGTTAATATTGTAATTTTCATTAGTGTTTTGTATATTTAACATGTTATTATGTTCTGTTCGTTTAGGATAAATAGTGTAATTTATTGTAACTGCATGCACTGCTGGGAGAATGAATGTCTTGTGCAATGTCGATTTGCATAGAGAAGGGCAGAGCCAGGTTATCAGAAATAGTTAAAAAAAAAAAAAAAAAAAAAAAAAAAATGGTGGATGTGTCTGGTGAATCGCTGCGGGAATACGAAAGCCACGATGTCGATTTGAGGCTGATCGTGAAATTGAAAACCGTCAGACAGGTCGCCTGGGTGGATGTACGTCACCAGTAGTTTTCAGAGGCATGTCCATCCATTCTACGAAGATATCACAGGTAGGGTGACTAATTATTCCCGTGTGCAAGGCCAGCCAACCAAGGTACTTGTTAATGTTGCTGGATAATACTTAATATGGACTGTGTTGAAGACTGGCTCTGCAGCGGGTTTCTCTCTAAAGTTTGCGGCTAGAGTAGCTAACTACTGCATTTGTTCTTTAA
This sequence comes from Medauroidea extradentata, assembly GCA_003012365.1. NCBI lineage: Eukaryota > Metazoa > Arthropoda > Insecta > Phasmatodea > Phasmatidae > Medauroidea > Medauroidea extradentata. The sequence goes on from PNEQ01084655.1 coordinate 6,462, forward strand.
TTTTACTATGGTTATCTATACATTCTCCTAGGGTACACAAGTTAATTATTTCAGTTATTTATTCTTATTTTACATTACCATCCTCGCACACAATAGACAATAACTTCCAATCTGTTCCGACCTTTAACCCTGAGATTCAATAAATATGTTTGTTTGTGGAAATTTAATTGTTGTCTCATGCAGTCTTTATTCCATGGTTGTTTATTGAACATTAAGTCCTTATGCTAGCTGGAGCCCAGAGTAACAAAATCATCACTCGTTATTGAAAGACTTCACAATCATATCCACTTACACAAACTTAACCTATGTAGAACATATATTACAAAATGTATATATTTATGTATGTATATATAATATATATTTGCTTTGTGGTGGAAACTGTGCGGGACAAAAATATTTCATAAAGGAAATTTGCGCATCTTTCACCGTTGGTGAACTCAATAGTTTTCATTATTACATAACAATTAATGTATCAATCATACCGATAGAGTATAGCGTCGTATTCTTCAGTCATGACATAATATCCTATAATAATATCATTTTTATCGTGGGCTGTATAGAAAGATATTAGGAGTAGACGTCAATGCATTCATACATTTATGCATATATACATGCATACTTACATGCGTGCATACGTGCATACACATACATATACGCGCGATATTATAAGCCACTCTTTCATAGAGGGAAATTGGTTAAAAATAAATATGTCGTATGACTGACACAGTATCAAACATGAAGCCTGCCAAAACTATAAAGAAAGTAACTACTATGTTAGTTTCTTGTTCTTAATACAATTTAATAAGTTAGTATTAACCGTGTTATGGAAGTCTTAAGTGCGTGTTTACTTTACATTACCCAACTGCTTTATTTTCGTGTTGATAGAAATTTGAAGAGAAGTGAGAAGTTATTGATAAAGCAGTTAGAACATTCCATCTGTAGATGGAGCAATCACATGTGACTTATGACATAACATATGATAACTATGCACTGGGTGCGAAGTAATAATTGTTGTGGTTTGTATGTCCTGTGAAAATTAACAGTATACTACAGAATCTAATCTAAACAAAATAAATTAACTTAGTCGCAATATAGGATTTGTACTGTAAAACTTCAATCTATTACAAATGTATTTTGTAAAGAAGTCTGCATGTGATATTTAAAAATACGTATTTATTTAATATTTTATATCACACGTTTAATTTAGGTAAAACAAAAACGTAGTTCCCTGAATTAAAGACTAGAAAATTCGTTTGTTTATTAAAACTTTTTACCTGAAACAGTATTGTTCATTTTTGGAAATGTAAACATAAAGGTTACAGTTTTAGGTGATAGATTTTATAACATGCAATTGATCCTAGACTTTAATACTTTTTTTATAAAATTCACCATTCATTAACTAAAACAATGCAATGTACCGAAAAGTTTGCTAAAGACGTTGAAAGATATACCAATATGACATTGCCGACACCATGTTACTACACATTTAAGACCTGTACTTTCGAGGCTCTGACTTGGAATGTGTTCCTGCTGCCTGCTCTAATGGCTGCAGTTTATCCCCGTTAGGATGTGATTTTAATAATCATGTCAGTGAAGGTTTTCTTTTACACTTTCCTCTAGGTACTTGAGTTTGATATGAAACAAACTAAATTTGTCGTTGATTTATTTGGTTGTTGTTTTCTTACGTTTGGTTCAGTAAATGTAATCTAGGCGGCTAGTTTTTTTTTTTTTTTTTCATTAACTTAAGTAGCCTTACATTTTTGTAACTGTTCATTCTTGATAGACATATCAATTTTCGTAGGTTTTATTTATCGTTAAGTCACTTAACTGCTTCGTTTTATGTAGCAACTGTATCATTTGCGGAATGTTGCCGTTACACTTCCATCTAATAATTTTTTCGGAAATATTTATTTACGCTCTAAGTCAGACTGCTCGTTGGATAGACAACTTTCCAGTACTAACTGGTAGTATCTTGAATGTCTCGTGTACTGGTTATAAATGTTTGCGTTAGTCACGAGTGAACAGCGGAGCGATGTGTGTCGAAGTACTACGCTCGACGAGAAGTACAATAATCTCTATTCACAGCATACTAAACTGGCATTCAAATTATGGTTGTAGACTTTTTATAGGACTTAAAGAGGCAACAATATAATATTATTTTTGATTGAAAGTTGTTAAGGCAAAAACATTCTTCTAGACTAGACTTGTGTTGTACTAATTCAGATGGCACTTTCAGAGTCTGGTATTGGTGATTTTGAGATGGGCCAAAAATACGTTTACATAAGATGCTTGCTTTTAAAATTAAAGGCGTATTTTCATGGTCATGTTCTATTTGTAAGTAACTTTAATAGGAACAAAAAAAGCTCTTTCATTTGAAAAGAACAGATGTGATATACTATAACCTGTACGTGCTCTAGATTCACATAGCACTTCGGTGACTAACATTAAGTTAATAGCTTGTAAATACATGTACAATACATGGTTTAGTTGTATGTTATGAATAAGTTTATAAAAATGTTATAGTTTCCTTGCAAAAAAAGTAAGTTTAAAGTTTTAAAGAACTAACAGAAGCAATTTCAGTGGCTCAGAGCTGTAGAAAGGGACAATAATGAACATTAAAATTGAAGGTTTTCTTCTTATGCCACAGTACAAAAGACAGAATGTTAGGACGTCTCTTTGCTGTGTACGAATGCGGAAAAATGTACTTCCAACATTATTTCCTGTACAACCACCCAACTTGCAGAAGGTTGGTACTTTTTTAGATTTACAGAATTACAGAGCAGTATTTTATATTATGTTAGCTCATAACTTTTTCAGGACTGTTCGAACTTAATTATTCGTTCCATAGAGCTAGATATATGTAAGTAGAGTATTTAATAAATATATTTAGCATCTTTGAAACACAATCACTTAGTATGTTTGAGTTTTCAGTTAGGCCCGTCATTAGATTCATTAGTTTAAAAATTAAGTTGATGTACAAAAGAGTATCAATTAATGAGTATTCAAGCACATCTGCGCAATTTTAGACCTTAGCACATATCAATAGAAATTACAGTTATTGTGGACAGATGGTGTAATACCTGTCTGTGATAAATTTATTTCTTGCTCAATTAAACGATAGTTAAACTTGTAATGTTTCATGCAAAATTCATGCCCATATTTTCTGGTTATTTGCAATTCAAACTAAATTTACAGACTGCTCATGAGTAACGATCTGGGCTCTAAAACAGACCGGTACCTATGTTGGTTGAAGTTATACCAAGATATTTACTCACAGCATATTTGTCTGTAATTTAGTTCACGGAACGCGACTTATTGTACCTGTAAGTTTGTATATGTAATTCTATTATGTTAAAACATATGTGTTATGTTTTGGTTTTGTTTCCATAAATAGAGGCAAATAAATATGCGGAGTAAAATACTTCTTTTAATGTAACATATTAGAATTTCTTTTTTAAATTACACATTCAGGCGAGTTGATAGGTGAGAGGGTTCTACGACTGTTTAATAACGAGGTTTTAAGAGCCGATTTGTGTGAAGCGAAGTGAAGGGGCAACACAATATCAATATTCCCGATACAGTATTCGAACACAGACAAAGAACTAACCGAATATGTTACGTAGGCTGTGTGTATATATATATATATATATATATATATATATATATATATATATTCACGACAAAACTATGAGGTAGCAGTGATCGACGGGTCACACCTCTCGTCTCCTGCCTAGGCGTTCCGGGTTCGTCGTCAGGCGGGTTCGTTCCCGAAATGTAACTGTAGGAAATACAGCGGGAGTTACCGATGGTCGGCGGGTTTTCTCAGAGAACTTCCACTTCCCTCAACTCTCTCATTCCTTCGCTGCTCCACACTCATAATATCCTCATTTGTCATCCATTCTTCAGTCAGGATGGGGGACGGACATGTCTCGCTAGTCGAGCAGCCAGCCCAACCTTCACTCCGGCCTTCTCTCATACACATTGTGATCCTAATAGAATGCGGGGACATGTAGGGGATTTTTATTTTATTCAGCGACCAGAGCACATTGATTTGCCTTGGTAAGTTCATAAATTTAAGCAAGAAGTATCTCTGGTCAAAGCTGGATGAAATGGAAAGATGTTTTAAAAGGAAACTTCAAATACTGCAACGTAGTAACGGTCAATTAGATTCGAAGTTCGCAACAGTTAGTGTAATTGGATACAAATAAACCAAGTATTGTTAGTTCAGTAGGACATTATTCACAACCGAGCCAAAGAATTGTGTTTCCAAGGTTTGATGCTGTAGTCGCCATACCTTAAGTAAACCTGAGGAGGTAAACTATGTCTCATGATCTCTTCTTCCATGCCAACATTTAGAATTCAGAATGCCATTGGTTTTGTGACATGCCCATATGGTCGCCACCACGATTAAACGATTAATTCTATTTAATATTTATAAGTGTTACTCAACTGCCATAAACTACATATTTATTCATAACTATGTCTTGCAAACGCCATATTTTCTCGCCATTATGTCAAGATGACGGAAAAGTAGTTTGCATTAAGGTATCCTCACTCTATCAATTATTATGAGGAAAATAGTAATCTGAACATATTGTGTCTTTGTGAACACGACCAGGTGCAGGGCAAAGTGTCTGGGGCCTCTCGACCCAACGCACGCTCGTGCCATCCCCCTAACAGCTGGATGGAAAGGGAGTGGAGCAAGCCAATAATTTGTAAGACATGATTGTAATACAGTTATTTATTAAATAAGAGATCAGAAATATTCGACGAGCGAGTAAACATTTTGTGTAATTGGATGTAGATAGCAATGAGGAATTAGGTATTTATTCAATTAATACGGTTCTAACAGGGAGTTGTTGCACTCGTGAGGCGGGGCATTCGATCGGAAGCTGGATTCTGATTGGCCCAAATCAAACTGACACAGTAACGAGCCGTCACGAGAGGGCAACAACGACGAGCTACTCGGGTAAAGGACTTACCAGCTTCTTCATTACAATACCCGTGTATCTATAACTTTAGGTAATTAATCAATAATCAATCAAACATCTGCATAAATAAGTAAGTGTCGCCCGTCGAAGTTCACTTATTGTAATTCGCCCGTCCCCCAAATGCTTTCTCAAACTTGTTTGCACGTCCAACAGTCGTTAATTATTGAGGAATTTTTCTTGTTCAAATATGAATTTTTTAAGATACAACTGGCAAAAATGTAAAACGAAAGTGATCCAAAAACATTTAACAATGACTTGAGAACCTTTTTCTATTACCCTTGGTGATTAGACAAACAGTGGGTCATGCAAAGTACTAGTTCAGTTCTTCTTTGTTGACGGTGTTAAGTTCTGAGAATAAAACTAATATTGTTTTTTTCTGTGTGAAAATGTGCAGGTGAAAATGCGGTACATGCTGTTTTCATCGCCTTACGGGGCATTTCGAAATTTAAGTACGGAAAATGAATTGGAATATTTCTTGTATCCAGCAGAAACTTGAATACTTGGTTAATTTTACCAGGCAGTAAACATAGAATTGTAATAGTTCCTTATCCTAGTCAAAAAGGCAAAACCTGCACAGAATGCGCTGGGAGAAAATCGTACGCTCGTTAGTAAACACAGTGATCAGATATCGACGGAATTTTTTGAAAAGCTGAATCACTTCCAGAACAAGGAGTCTGTATTTAAGAAATATTTCTTATGTTATTTTATGTATTCTACCAAAATCAACCAATGCAAGTGAGTTAAGTAAAAAAAAAACTGTAAAGTTGTTCAATGGCGTTAGACACGATATATTTGACACACTTCATTGAAGATGCAAACTTCAACAGCAAACAACCGAAACTTAGATTACAAAAACGAAATAAAACTTGAATCCAAGTAACCGATTTGTGAAAAGGTTATGATAATGTGTACCTGTTTTTGATGGAGATAAAAACAACCTAGATTTTGTGATAATAGTGAAACTTTATAGTATATCAGTTAAGTCGTCATGCAACATATAGTATTCTAAGGTTTAAATATATTTAGAATTTTATACAATTATTGGTATAGTGACATTGGTTCACCTTTTAAGTACATTTAAAAATATAAATCGTCACAAGATAAAATGTTTTTTTTTCTGGTGAATTAGAATGCTTCGTGGGTTCGACAGTATCCATGCAGCAAGGCTGTCACACTTGGAATTCAAACAAACAAGATATTGCAATAACCCGGGACATAACTACCTTGTCTGGGTCAAGATTAGTAACAAAAAATTACGTATCATTTACGTAGATTGTGGAGACGTATTAAACGGTTTAAGAGTTTCGTACGAAAGAAATTTGTTGTGTTAATTTAAGCACAAGAACTTACAGAAATTTCAAGCCATATCGTCATCTACACAGCCGGATTATAACTTCGTCGTCTGAGCTAAGCTGAGAGAATTGTCTCAACTTTCAGTCTCAAAACTCGGAAAAAATGGTGCGATATCTTTAAATCATTGGAAATATCAAGTTGGTTTATCGAACCCACACAATCATATCATTTACGCTTACATGATATATAACAAAGCTTTTCGAACTGAACTTTTAGAATGTGGTTGAATATATACTTAACAAACATTCTACATTTTTAAGAATTGTGAATCAGGAATTGGTAAATTTTGCGAACTGAAAAATATTTTTTTTTGTTCACTGTATATCCATATAATGTTTGGGACGCAGATTATCAATGTATTTCTTTAACTTGCGCATAACTGAATTCTATTTTTGTGTAATTGCACATTACACTTTCAAACAAGCCAGTTTACAGGTGTGATATCAAAATGAAAGTGTGGAACAAGATGGTACTTTTTAAAAATTTTGTAATTGTAATTTTAGTAAACTAGCAATAAACGTTTCCTTAGCTAGCCACAGGTTTTAAGATATCAACATTAACATAAGTATTGTAACGTGGCCAATATCTAGCAGTTAAGGAAGCTTCAAAAATATTGATTTCTGATAACGAATTTTAACTAAAAATTGAAATATTTCTAAATATTAATTTCTAGAATTTACCGAAGATATCTTAATAATATATACAACGTGAATTATTACAAGCATTACTTCATGTATAAAATTCCACTGACAGTAAGTTATGTTTATAGAATATAGTACATATAACATTTGGTAGGGGAAAATATGTTGTATTAGACATTATAGAAATAACTTAATAACAGCTGACTTAAAACTTAAAAGTACTATGTACTTAGGCAGTTCAATTAGAGACATGCACGACATTCATGTAACTTACCTCAGTTGATGTCATCGCCACGTAATAAGTGTACCTCACACACAAACTGACTAATTAATTCTCCCTGTCTACATTATACATACATACACATACTATCACCTACACTTTAGTGCCTGCTGTGTCGCAAATATGAATGTATACTAAAATAAAGATAATTTTTGTCAACAGATACAAATTAACAAGATTTTTCATTTATTTTCACATTTGTTTATTAGCATAGAATATATTTCTAAGTTTTTCCCAAGCGGGAGAATATTTGCCCATAAAATAAACGTACAATTTTCATGAAAGTCTGAATTTTGGTATATGTATGACCTAAAGAAAGCTTGAAAACCAATGTCGTGGAAGCACGAATCTTGTGTTTGACGTCGTATGAATGCGAGGACAACAGGGTCGAAGATCCTGACTGCTATCAACTGTAACAAATAAAATACATATTATCATTCGTAAAGAGTATATAATAAATATTTGACTTTTTTCCTCTAAAGTATGCTACTCGCTTTGTTATAATGTTTATTTAACTGCTACAAAAGGACAGTGTTGGACTGCAGGGCAGCAATAGAGTATTCTCCAGTTAAAACTCCTGCATAATAAGAATGCAATTTTAATTCGCTTCTTGAAAAGTCAAATGTTAGTAATGCTTCCTGGTTAGTAAATTTATTGCCGAAGTTTCTACAAACCATGTGAATAAATTGAATAGTACATAATATTTACACAACAGTTGTAATAATGAGCTTGCTATAATGAGACGAGATATTTACACTATCAAAGTAACTGCATTTATTTTTCTTTATTTCGTAAATACATTTAAAAACACATATATTTAATGATGGTGGCCACAGACATAGAAAAGCGGGAATTATCAGGACAATTGTGGCTTTATATAATGTTATGATACATTTAAATTGAATTCGCTGCATCTGAAATTGCTGTATATTATTTTTTAAACTTGCTTGTTTGATCTTCAATTAATGACACGTGAAGGAAACGATGGAAATTGAGAGCAGTGTAATAATATTTCTTTACAAATTTCTTTAATATATATATATGTTTAATATTCATTTTCGAATTTAGTGTGAATTCCTTTGAACATTTAAACAGTTCACTAGCAAAACAAAACATACAGTTTGAAAAAAAAAAATCATGTATTCCAAAAATTACTTTCGAGGTTTGCAAAAACATTGAAGTTCTGTTTTCATTCAAGTGATGTCAAAGAAGGACTAGATTTTTTTCTTTTCTGTATTGTAAGCGTATCCTGTTACTAATAGTATAAATCTTGGGTTCTGGTCTGTTTTTTCACTTGAGGCTAGCGACTCTAAAACCACACTTCTCTACTAAAACCGACATTGAATTAATTTTTTTTTTAAATAAGTTCAATTAATTTACCTGACTTATATATTTTGAAAATGTTGTATTTAAATGTCGTGTTTTTTCACAGAATACAACTGTACTCGGATTACATTCTAACAGTTTGATCAACAGCATGCCGCTTCGTCCGCGTGTATTACACACTGCAGGCGTAATGTTTTTTCTTACTTTATTTAAGTACTTTCATGTAGCTATTTCAGTCATTCAAGAGACGTCAGGTTAGAAATGATTCCTTTACTTCCTGTTTAGAAGTTAAGAAACAATACAAGTACCTTTTATTGAATTTTCTATGAAAATGTGATCATTTGTCAACAGAGATATTTGTTATTTTTGATCAGATTAGTAATTAAAGAACTACATACAAATTCTTTAGTTTTAATGATTATTGGTTAATAAAAAAATCAGTACATTGGTATAATGAATCAGAATTAATGTTAACAAAAGTATTATATGTTGATAATATTTTGTTTTAAATTTGGTTCTTAATTTAAGTCTACTTTCCGAATTTTTTATATATGTGCTTTGCAGGTGCATGTGTTTCTGTCCCTAAACGCTATTGAACCTGTCGGGGAAAGTTCATTAAACATAAAGTACTTAGTAAACTGAATGGACTTTAGTGTATTTCGAGCTGCGTTCATACTTTATAAATGCATGGTATTTAAATGTAATATTAATAGCATAGAATGACACAAATGAGGAAATATTTTCTTTAATTGAAAAAGTAAGTTAATATGGTATTGTACAGCGATAAATTAACAGATAAATTTTTGGAGGTTAACTCTTTTTAGTAACCTCAATGCACACAAAAAAGTTAACTGAACTGTGTCGCAGGTTTATGCCATGGTCGCAACAGTAAGAACTCGGCACTGCGTCGTGGTTCTGGTTTATGCCATGGTCCCAACAGGAAGACCTTGGCACTGCGTCGTATTTCTTGTTTATGCCATGGTCCCAGCAGGAAGACCTCGGCACTGCGTCGTGATTTTGTTTCATGCCATTGACCAACAGGAAGACCATAGCACTGTGTTGTGGTTCTAGTTTATGCCATGATCCCAACAGGAAGACCTCGGCACAACATACTAGTTCTGGTTCATACCATGGTCCCAACAGGAAGCCCTCGGCACATCATCATGGTTATGGTTTATACAATGTTCCTAACAGGAAGATCTCGGCACTGCGTCGTGATTTTGTTTCATGCCATTGACCCAACAGGAAGACCATAGCACTGCGCCGTGGTTCTAGTTTATGCCATGATCCCAACAGGAAGACCTCGGCACAACATACTAGTTCTGGTTCATACCATGGTCCCAACAGGAAGCCCTCGGCACATCATCATGGTTATGGTATATACAATGTTCCTAACAGGAAGATCTCGGCACTGCATCGTGATTTCGTTTCATGCCATTGACCCAACAGGAAGACCATAGCACTGCGTCGTGGTTCTAGATCATACCATGATCCCAACAGGAAAACCTCGGCACTTCGTTGTTGTTATCGTTTAATCCATGGTCTCAACAGGAAGCCACGTCACTGCATCGTTCTTTGGTTTATGCAATTTCCCTAACAGGAAGACCTAGGCACCGCGTCGGTGTTCTGGTTAATGCCATGATCCCAGATAGAAGACCTCGGCACAGCTACTTGGTACTCGTTCATACCCACGTCGCAACAGGAAGACCTCAGAACTGCGTCGTGGTTTTGGTTAATGCCATGGTCCCAACAAGAGACCTCGGAACTGCGTCGTGGTTCTGGTTTAAGCAATGGTCCCAACAGGACGATCGGTGCACTTTGTCGTGTTTCTGGTTTATGCCATGGTACCCAGCAGGAAGACCTCGGCACTGCATCTTGGTTCTTGTTTTTAACCCATGGTCCCAACCAGAAGACCTCGGCACTGCATCTTGATTCTGTTTCATGCTATTGACCCAACAGGAAGACCTCAACACAGCATCGTGGTTCTGGTACATGCAATGGTACCAACAAAAAGACCTCGGCACTGCGTCGTGGGTCTGGTTAATGCCATTGATCCAACATGAAGACCTCAGCACAAATTCGTGGTTCTGGTTCATGCCATAGTCCCAGCAGGAAACCTCGGCACTGCATCGTTGTTCTGGTTAATTGCATGAACCCAAAAGCAAGACCTCAGCATAGCGTCATGGTTCTGCTTTATGCCATGGTCTTATCAGGAAGAACTCGGCATAGTATCTTGGCTCCGATTTATGCCATGGTCACAACAGGAAGACCTTGGCACTGCATCGTGGTTCTTCGTACTGGCCATGTCAAAGCACAAACACCTCGTAACTCCGTCGTGGTTCTGGTTTGTACCATTGTACCAGCCGGAAGACCTCGGCACAGCATCTTGGTTCAGTTTCATAACATGGTCCCAACAGGAAGATCTTGGCTCTGCGTAGTGTTTCTGGTCAATGCCATGGTCCCAGCAGGAAGACCTCGGCACTGTGTCGTGGTTCTGGTGTATGCCATGGTCTCAGCATAAAGACCTCGGCACATTGTCTTTGTTCTGGCTAAAGCCATTGTTCCAACAGGAAGACCTCGGCATTGTGTCGTGGTTCTGTTTCATGCCATGGTCACAACAGGAAGACAGCGACACTGCGTCGTGGTTCTGGTTAATGCCATGATCTAAAGTGGAAGTCCTCGTCTCTGCGTCGTTATTTTTGTTTATGCCATGGTCCCAACAGGAAACTTCGGCACTGCATCGTAGTTTTGGTTAATGCAATGGTCCCAATAGGAAGACCTGGGCACTGTGTCGTGGTTCTGATTTATGCCATGGTACCCAGCAGGAAGACCTCGGCACTGCGTTTTGGTTCTGGTACAAACCATGATCCCAACAGGAAGACCTCGGAACTGCTGTTTCATTTTATTGACCAAACAGGAAGACCACAGCACAGCATCGTGGTTCTGGTTCATGCAATGGTACCAACTGAAAAACGTCTGCACTGTGTCGTGGGTCTGGTTAATGTCATTGATCCAACATGAAGACCCCAGCATTGCATCGTGGTTCTGGTTCATGCCATGGTACCAGGAGGAAGACATCTGGCACAGAGTCATAGATCTTGTTCATACCATGGTCCCAACAGGAAAACCTCGGAACTGCGTCATGGTTCTAGTTCATACCAACGTCCCAACAGGAAGACCTCGGAACTGCGTCGTGGTTTGTTTTATGCCATGATCCTAACAGGAAGGCCTTGGCACTTTGACGTGGTTCTGGTTTATACCACAGTTCCATCAGGAAAACTCGGCACTGCCTCGTGGTCCTGGTTTTTGCGATGTTCCCAACTGGATAACCTCGTCACAGCTTCGTGGTTCTTGTTAAGGGGGATTGATCCCTGTCAGATCGGTTTTACGGGTTTCTTACAAATCAGGGAATAGAGACATTGTTTTACTTTTTCACGCTGACAAGTCATAGTTTATTGTTTCATTCACTTTTTGGAATCCATATGGCATTGTTTCTGTTAATGTTGCGGCCTCTGTAGTCGCTCTCCGTAAATAAAGCAATTTTTCCTTTTCAGCTGTTTCCCGTTGCAAAATATTGAATATATTATGGTTTCAGAAATTACAGAAAGTAGATAAAGTTTGTATATATGCCTTGTCGTGACAAAAATTTTGATACGTCAACTTTTAACAGAAGTTATCGAGAAGAAACAGATAAATCCAAGGTGGTAGGGATCAATACCCCTTAATGTCATGGTCTCTGCAGGAAGACTTTTAAACAGCATCGTTGTTCTGATTTTTTCCCTGGTCTCTGCAGGATGACTTCGGCACTGTGTCTTGGTTCTGATTCATACCATTGTCTCAACAGGAAGAGCTCGGGTCTGCGTCGTTCTGGTTAATTGCATGGTCCCAAATGGAAGACCTCGCCATTGTGTCGTGGTTCTGATTTAAGCCATGGTCTCAGCAGACAGACCTCGGCACAATCTCTTGGTTCTGGTTAATGCCATGGTACCAAAAGGAAGACCTCAGCACTGCTTCGTGGTTCTTTTTCATGCCATGGTCCCAAAAGAAAAACCGCGAAAATGTGTCGTGGTTCTTATTAAAGCCTTGATATAAAGTGGAAGTCTTCGGCACTGCGTCGTAGTTATGGTACATAACAATGTCCAAACAGGAAGAACTTCGAATTGCTTCGTGGTTCTGGTTCATACCAACATCCCAACAGGAAGACCTCGGAACTGCGTCGTAATTCTGTTTCATTCAATGAACTCAACAGGAAGATCTTGGCACAGCTTCGTGGTTCTGGTTATTGTCATTGTCCAAGCATTAAGACTTTGAAACTACATCATTGTTCTAATTTCTGCCATGGTCCCAGCCGGATTACTTCGGCACTGTGTCTTGGTTCTGATTCATACCATGGTCCCAAAAGGAAGACCACGGCACTGTGTTGTGGTTCTGCTTTATGCCATGGTCCCAGCGGGAAGACCTCGGCAAAGCATCTTGGTTCTGATTTATGCCATGGTACCAACAGGAAGACCGCGGCACTGCATCCTGGTTCTCTATTAGGCCGTGTCCCAGTACAAACACCTCGTAACTGCATCGTGGTTCTGGTTTATGCCATTGTACATGCAGCAAGACCACGGCATAGCATTTTCGTTCAGGTTCATAACATGGTCCCAACAGGAAGATCTCGGCTCACCTTCGTGTTTCTGGTCTATGCCATGGTCCCAGCAGTAAGACTTCGGCACAGCGTCTTAGTTTTTGTTCATACCATTGTCCCAACAGTAAGACCTCGGAACAGCGTCGTGGTTCTGTTTCATGCCATGGTCCCAAAAAGAAAACCTCGGCATTGAATCGTGGTTCTGGTTCATGTCATGTTCTCAACAGGAAATATCTCGGCACAGCATCGTGGATCTGGTTCATGCCATGGTCCCAACAGGTATACCTCGGCACTGAGTATTTTTATGTTTTATGCCATGGTCTCAACAGTAATGCCTCGGCACAGTTATTTGGTTCTGATTAAAATCATGGTCACAACAGGAAGACCTCGGCACTGCGTCGTGGTTCTGGTTTATGACATAATCCCAGTATGAAGATATCAGCACAGCATCTTAGTTCTAATTTATGCCATGGTCTCTGCAGACAGATCTCGGCGCAATGTCTTGGTTCTGGTTAATGCCATGGTTTCAAAAGAAAGACCTCAGCATTGCGTCGTGGTAGTGGTTCATGCCTTTGTCCCAACAGGAAGACCGCGACAATGCGTTATGGTTCTTGTTAATGCCTTGATATAAACTGGAAGTCATCGGCACTACGTCGTAGTTCTGGTTCATACCAACTTCCAAACAGGAAAACCTCCGAATTGCGTCGTGGTATTGGTTCATACCAACGTCTTAAAAGGAAGACCTCGGAACTGCGTCGTAATTCTGTTTCATTCAATGATCCCAACAGGAAGGCCTCGACACTGCGTCGTGTTTCTGGTTTATGCCATAGTCCCAGCAGGAAACCTCGGCACTGCGACATGGTTCTGGTTTTTGAATTGGTCCCAACAGGAAGACCTTGGCACAGCTTTTTGATTCTGGTTAATGTCATGGTCCCAGCTGGAAGACTGCATCATTTTTCTGATTTCTGCCATGGGCCCAGCAGAATTTCTTCGGCACTGTGTCTTGGTTCTGATTCAAACCATGGTCTCAACAGGAAGAGTTCGGCACTTCGTCGTTGTTCTGGTCAATTTCATGGTCCCAAAAGGAAGACCACTGCTCTGCGTCGTTGTTCTGCTTTGTGACATGGTCCAGCGTGAAGACCTCGGCACAGCATCTTGGTTCTGATTTATGCCATTGTCCCAACACGAAGACTTCGGCACTGCATCGTTGTTCTCGTTTAGGCCATGTCCCAGCACAAACACCTCGTAGCTGCGTCGTGGTTCTGGTTAATGCCAATGTACCAGCAGGAAGAACTCGGCACTGCATTTTCGTTCAGGTTAATAACATGGTCCAAACCGGAAGATCTCGGCTCTGCCTAGTGTTTCTGGTCTATGCCATGGTCCCAGCAGGAAGACCTAGGCATTGCGTTGTGGTTCTGGTACATGCCTTGGTCTCACAGAAAGAACTCAGCACAACGGCTTGGTTCTGTTTTATGCCGTTGTCCCAGCAGGAAGACTTCGGTTCATACCATTGTCTCAACAGGAAGATCTCGGAATTGTGTCGTGTTTCTGTTTCAAGTAATGGTCCCAACAAGAAGATCTCAGCACTGCATCGTGGTTATGGTTTATGTCATGTTCTCAACTGGAATACCTCGGCACAGCATCGTGGTTCTGGATCATGACATGATTCCAAAAGGAAGACCTTTCCTTTACTCGTTATTCTGGTTTATGCCATGGTCCCAACATTAAGACCTCAGCATTGCGTCATGTTTCAGGTGGATGCCATGGTAGCAACAGAAACACCTTGACAATACATCATGGTTCTGGTTCATTCCATGGCTCCAAAGTTAAGACATCGGCACTGCTTCGTTTTTCTGGTATTTGTCATTGTCCAAACAGGAAAACCTCGGTACTGCGTCGTGGTTTTGTTTCATGCCATGATCCCAGCAGCAAACTTCGGCATTGTGTCGTAGTTCTGGTTTATACCATAATCCCAGCAGGATGACCTCTGCACAGTGTCTTGGTTCTGAATCATACCATGCTTGCATCAGGAAGACCTCATCACTGCATCGTGGTACTGGTTAATGCAATGGTCCCAACAGGAAGGCCTCGGTGCTGCATCGTGGTACTGGTTTAGGCCATGGTCCCAGCAGGAACTCTAGGCACTGCGTCGTGGTTCTGGTTCATGCCAAGGCCCCATAATGAAGTCCTTGGAACTGCGCCGTGTTTCTGTTTCATGCCATGATACCAACAAGAAGACTTCGGCACTGAGTCGTGGTTCTGGTTCATGCCATGTTCTCAACAGTAATACCTCGGCACAGCATCGTGGTTTTGGTTCATGCCACGATTCCAAAAGGAAGACCTCGGAACTTCGTCGTGATTCTGGATTATGCAATTGTCCCAACAGGAAGACCTCGGCATTGCATCGTGGTTCTATTTCATGCCATGGTCCCAACAGAAATACCTTTTCAACTGCGACGTGTTTCTGGTTAAAGCAATGGTCCCAACAGGATGGCCTCGGCACTGCCTTGTGGTACTGGTTTAGGCAATGGTCCCAGCAGGATTACCTCGGCACTGCTTCGTGGTTCTGGTATATGCCATTGTACCAGCAGGATTACGTTGGCATTGCATCTTCGTTTAGGTTAATACCATGGCCCCAACAGGAAGACCTCGGCCCTGCATTGTGTTTCTGGATTATGCCATGGTCCCAACAGAAATACCTCGGCACTGCATCGTGATTCTTATTCATGCAATTGACTCCACAGTAAGACCTCAACACTGTTTAATGGTTCTGGTGCTTGCTATGGTCCCAACAGGAAGATCTCGGCACTGCGTCGTTTTTATGGTTTATGCCATTGTCCCAAAAGAAAGACCTCGGCACTGCGTCGTGATTTTGTTTCATACCATGATCCCAACAGTAAACCTAGTCATTGTGTCGTGGTTCTTGTTTATGCCATGATCCCAGCAGAATGACCTCGTCACAGTGTCTTGGTTCTGATTCATACCGTGGTCCCAACAGGAAGACCTCGGCACTGAGACGTGGTTCTGGTTTTATGCAATGAACCCAACAGGAAGATCTCCGTACTGCGTCGTGTTTTTGGTTCATTCAATGGTCACAATGGTTGGACCTCAGCACTGCATTCTGGTGCTTTTAATGCTATCGTCCCAACAGGAAGTCTTTGGAACTGCATCGTGGTTTTGGTTCATGCCATGGTCCCAACAGGAAACCTCGGCACTGCATCGTTGTTCTGTTTTATTTAGTAGTCCCAAACAGGACGACCTCGGTACTGCATCGTGTTTTTGGTTCATTCAATGGTCACAATGGTTGGACCTCAGCACTGCATTCTGGTGCTTTTAATGCTATCGTCCCAACAGGAAGTCTTTGGCACTGCATTGTGGTTTTGGTTCATGCCATGGTCCCAGCAGGAGTACCTCGGCACTGTGTCGTGGTTCTTGTTTATGCCATGTTCCCAACTGGAAGACCCCAACACTGCGTAGTTGTTCTCGTTTATGCCATTGTCCCAAAAGGAAGACCACAACACTGCTTTGTTTGTGTTTTTTATGCCAAGGGATTCAACTGGAAGACCTCGGCACTGCGTCTTGGTTCTGGTTCATGTCTTGGTACCAACAAGAAGACTTCGGCACTGCGTCGTGGTTCTAAATCATTCCAAGGTCCCACAAGTTATTCCTCGGCACTGCGTCGTCGTTCTTGTTCGTGCTATGGTCTCGAAAGGAAGACCTTGGCACTGCGTCGCATGTCTGGTTAATGCCGTGGTTCCAGGGAAGACCTCGGCACTTCTTTTCGTGACTGGTAAGTAACAGATAACATTAAAGCATCACGAGTCTTGTGCTAAAATGTTTTATACCTATCAAATTGTATAGTTCGTATATGGTGGCCATTTGTTACTATTTATGTTTCTGTTGGACACTAAGATTTTAAAAATTATTGTAAAATGTATGCAATAAGTATTCTTAATTCTGTAAACTCTTTACAATATATTATATTTCTGTAGATTATTATGTCGCAGTTGTTAAATCTTCGACCAATGTCTTTTTATACTGATAAAATAGACTATACAAAGTGTTATTTACTTTACTTTTTCCTATATATATTTTTTTTAATCATTCATTATTTAATTCATAAGCCTGTGTTTTGTTCACTCTAGTAGTTTTAAAGTTTTTTTTAGTAACGAAATATGTGTTAGTATTAGTTAATGATGTGTAGTTATAATTTGCTTACGAAGAGAGAAAACATTTTATATAATATACGACCCGGAAATATTATAAGAATCACTAAGTTGGTTCTGTTTTATGTTTATTAATGGTACTCGATATAGTTTTGATCTTTAGTAGTAAAATTTTTCGGGACTGTTTTCGAAATTCGAATACACTTCATTAAATTTAATTTGTATTCCAGAAATTTAAAGAAATAACGTATAATCTGTTTTCTCTGAACATTTCTAGCAAAAATTACCATCACAATTCAAATTTCAAACCCTACATATTGTATTAATTGTGTAAGAATTTTTGTTATTCCGAATTTTATGTTGCTTACTATCTTCCAGCTGGAAACAAGGGAAGTTACACAATGTTTTAAATTAAATAATGTTTCTGTCACAGTCTTGATCGTTATTATTTTTATAAATTTTGAAACGGACAACCTACACAGGGAAAAATGGTAGCATGTAAATTGTTTTAACTTTAGGTGAATATGTCCAGTGCATAGCTTGTCGTTGCGGGATAAATATTATGTATAAAACAGTGATATAAGTGTTGTATATATTAGCACATGGGTCTGTTCAGCAAACCTACATATACGATAAGTTATTAGCTTACACAAAATATATACTTTGAATGTGTGTTACTTTGTCCAGGTTATTTTTTGTTTACATTTATAACCCATAATTACCACAATGTAACTGATATGATTTTGAAATATGCTAAAATATAATGCCCCACACTAATATCTTCCTGTATTTCTTAAAGAATATGCAGCAAATTTATTTGACAGCATATTATTTTTTGAAAATGGTTCATTGTGCATGTACTTGAAGATCATGTCTGCATCATTATAAACTTGTTTCTGTCATTTAATAAGCGGTATTTTCCTAGTTATATTATTTTAATACAATCGATACTCTGCAAAAACTACATATAATAAAATTCGACATTGTATGCATGTTATTGTTCTAAGTAAGTCATGTACAGTACAGATATATTTGTATATTTAGCTTCACAATTAAGTATATACCTAAGTACCTACTAGATTGTCTCAGCGAGATTAATGCGCGTGTTACTTATCATTGAGTTTTGTTTTCTTTGTGATCTTATCCTAGGTTCCTAATATCGGATATCATTACACCGTCATTAAGAGTAGAACTTCTTACATTAATATTAGTACTATTTCTAACATAAATCGTAACTAAAAGTGCTTCCTAACATTTCACTGAAGCAGCCGTTCTTTTACATACACTAAAATGTTCAGTTGAAAGCAGTTCTCCGCGCACAAAATCTTCTAACGCAGTATGTTTTTTTATAATAGTTTACAATCACAGAAACATTAAAATCTCTTTCTAACGTGGACTTTTGAATGTTTATGCAAAATCACATAAAGTTAAATCACAGTCTCTAAACCACAATCGCAAAGATTTCCCTTCACTGTATTTACATTCTCGAGAACAAAGTTCAGATCCGGTCACTTCCTAATAAGTTGTTTATAGTTTCATAAATTGACTCCGAGTGACTGCTGGGATATTTCCTTCATACATGCCATGTTTGATTTCCTTCCTTTGTTCTTCTAGGTTAACTGAATTCGTCTATAATTATATATCGCAGTATATTTTATCACTGATCTATACATGAACAATAAATATCTAGTGTAGGTTGACATGTGGTTGGGGCGTCACTAGGTGATGACATGAATTGCTTGTTGTTCTAGAATGGAGAAGCTACAGAATCACGATTGCGGTGAAAATATAGTTTTAAAATGAAACATATCAACCAATGGCAACTTCCGAGAGGTTTCATATTAGTAAATCAAAAAATCCAATTTGAGTTCTCCAGGATTCAAACCCGCGCCATTCTGTTTGTAGACGAGTGGTCTGATCATTATCTGTTGCGGTTTCGTAACATTGACTCATTTATTACGTTGCCAAATAATCAGGAACGTAAATCAGTAATCTTTATTACAATGTTGCCTTAGTTAACATTTCTGTGTTGTCTACGCATATGTACTGAATGAGACAATGTACTTGTAATCGTCCTTCAAATACGAAAAAACATTTTAAATCATACAATATCAAATATTGAATTATACTATAAACAAATGAACACAATCTGTACATGATTTAAAAAAAAACCGTACTTTTTTACAGTTAATGGTTACAAATATTTTAATTGCTTGGCTATGTTATAAAAACTTAAAAATTCTATACATTGTGTAGTGTCACAGACAAACACAAAAATCTTTCAAACTCAATTATTCTAGGTAAATCTTCAAATACGTTACACTAATTATTAATTGAGGTTGATGTCTCAAAATTTTACAATTCCATGAAGGCCTAAGTTTGCAATGATTAGACAGTCTAAAAGACACAAAATATCATTGTTCTAGTCACTTACCATTTCTAATAGGAGTTTGGTTGCAGATTCTGGCTGAATAATTATCTTTCATTCACGGCTGTCATATTGTTATTAGAGACACTTTTTCCTGTAACAAATGTAACCTTTTGTAAACTCAGAGAACATTTTGGAATGGATAGTTGTCATCTTACACTGCAAAACAACAAAATTTGTCTTAACACATTCACATATTTATAATTATGTAAAATAACTAGTGTTGACAGCTAACTTAGTTTTTAACCGACTTCCTAAGCAATAAGGTCATCAATTCTGTTTTTTTTTGTTTGTTACCTCAGAACTGAGTTGTTTATAAATAGTTTTGGAAAACGTATTTATGAAAGAGGACATTTACAAATAGGTCCCATTTTAATTTTAAAGACATTAGACCTTCGATTTCGAAGATTTACCAGGCATCTCCTCAAAAAACGGATAGAAGTGAGTAATATTTTGGTCAGCGCTTAACACTGAGGTCTTTAGCGCTGGTGAGTGGTGACATGATATAAGTATGGAGCGGTACCGGGATTAAAAGGCGGTGAAGATGGGAGATACCCAAGAAAACCCGCCGACCAGCGGCAACGTCCGACACAATTCCTACATGCGACACTCCGAGGACTGAATCCGAAGGGAAAAATCAAATAGGAAATATATAATGATACAGATATTAGGAGGTTATGACAATCCAATATTAGGTATGTACCTAACTATAGTAAAATAATTTTTGGTCTGTTTTGGACCTCGAAGTCACAACGGACCTACAATGCAAGAAATATCACGAATGTGGAAAGTAGGGACCGGAACTCAGTAAATAACAATAAATGAAAAAAAGCAAAAACTATACCAAATTAAAAAAAATCGAGCCTGAAAAAATATGCACTTAAAGTAAAAAATAATTAGCCTATTAAGACTGCTTAGAATGCAATCAAGATATTAAGACAGTAATACATTTTTTGAATCAGTGCAAGCCACGCTTTTAAGGAATGTTACAGTTCTTAAAATTGATAAACAAATTTTAAAACCTACGTCAAATTTAAACGCCTTTCTCTGCACTCCATACTGTTCAACACCGCGCAGCTGCTGTCGTGTCGAATAAGAAATGCTTAGTTGCGGTCAACGTTAAATTAAATTAAATTAGAAGTATACCTACTCTACTTTATTACACTTTTGTTAAACTTGGCTGACACCAACTCCAAAATTTATTGTATTTAAAGCAGTTAAAATAACGTAAATATTGTTTCTTTACAGTGCATTTTTTTTTCAGAGTAAATTTTTTGAAGTTGGGTGTACTTTTGATATAAACGTATTCTTTCTTATCATGACACCTTTGCTCTAAACTCACCGATATCCTTACGTCTGCTGAAAATGTTACATAAATGTTTTTGAAACATTCTCTACATCACTGTGTTATTAAATCTTGTGTTTAAACTGAGAAATATTTAATTCAAATACAAGTTTTAAGAACTGAGTAAATTAACCTATGGATTATTTATTTTTTAGTTAGTAGAATTAGCTTATAACTGCACTAATAATTTGTGACCAATGAAATATTGTAATTTAAACCAAGAGACAATTAAAATTTCAACAGTGACACATAATTCAAATAGGTACATTATATTACCTTTTAGAACTTCCTGTTTTATTTAAGTTGGCATCTTTTTCTTTGATAACAGAAAGGTCTGGATGGAAGGCAGTTTAGCATAGGCTTCGCATTCTTGTTTATAATTTAAATGTAGGTTATATTCTTAATCATTTTAATTTCTATGATATTAAAAGGTTATTTTATACTCTTCTATTTGTTCACTTATCAACACTGTCAAAGTTCGTTGCAGAAAGTTTTTGATTCCTTGAAGATTAAATCTATGTGAAATTGTACATAGTACCATATTTTTGTTGGTAATTTTTATCTGGGTCAATTTTACCGTTTTCAATTACATTAGAAGTCTTTTGGATAAACCTACGAATTTTAGTGGTTTATTTGGTCCTTGAGTTTCTAAAGTTTCGTAATTGGTTTACAATTTTAAGCATTTTAGTTCATAGTTTTCACAGAAATTTTTGAATTGTTTTGTAACATAAAATTTTGTAACATTCTTCTTTGCGAAAGTTCCTTCATTTTTTAAATGTGATGCAGAAATTTTTGGAAATCCAGGTTGTAAATCTTTGACGAAGGCTTTTCTTCGAGGGCATGTTTGCCTTCTGACAGATCACTGTTACCATGGTTTCTGTTGAAGCCCAACTACCAGACTCCTGTTGTTCTTGTTTGAGATATAACTCTTCTTGAAGCATAAGATTTGTACGTTCAAGGTCGTTAATCTCTTGTGCAGCATTAAGAAGGGCTAGTTTAAGGGCCTCAATTTCAAATTCAAGTTGTTGTTGTTGTCTTACTTGATTTTGCTCGATTGTTTTAATTGCCTTCTTCATGACAGCCACATACCTTCCATTTTATGATGCCATGGCTTCAAGTTTATTCTCAGAAGCCTGAATGGAGGTCTCCATTTCTATTCTTTGAACTGAGGTGTTCAGACACTCGCTAGTACTGAAGTCAGTAAAGTTCTAGTCAGAACACTGTAATGTTTCTGGAAATAAATATATAAACGAATTTTATATTGTTGACATCGAAATAAGCAAGTAAATAAATAAATATATATATATATATATATATATATATATATATATATATATATATATATATATACAGTATTTTTATTCACAAAGACTCGTGTGATACAAATTATATACAGTATATTTGGGACATTTTCGCAATAAACGTGAATATATACATGAAAAAAAGATTTGTTTAGCGTCTTATTTATACGGAATAAACTATAATATTGTGTGTCTTATCACTACACAGTTTGGAGGCGTGCGCGTTATTTTTAAGTAAAATATGCATTATGTAATGAAAACAATAAATTTATGAATATCTGCGTTGCATTTTTTTAACGTTACCTAATGACTCCAAAGATACATTGCCCTCTGAACTAGTTTATTTATATTTAGTGTCGTATATGGTTACGCGATATCCTAATCTGTTACTGTAGTCATGTGTTCGGTCTGAAAACTGTACGGTATTAATACCTTTGCTAATCGACATTTCCTATATATTTATTAAACCTATTTTACGTTAACAGTTAACTATAATGTAAAAGATCAAATTATCAGTTAATGATGCATGACTAGCACAAGGTCATATAATTTTAACGCAAACATTAACAAACTTTCTTCTACTGAATGAAACATAGTTCGATTTCTAATTGAGTACAAAGAACAGGGAATTTTAACAATAGGCTATGATTGGGTATGAACTAAAGAAATGTTTCTCTTTACTAATATCGACATTTAATGTAATTAAATTGGGTGCATGGTTTCAGAAGTAAATGAAAATATTTTATTTTCAACAACAATTATTTTGAATCGTAAAGTAAGGAATTTTAAAGGTAAAATATTTCTTTCGCTTTGAATAAAAGGTGTATTACAAACCAGCGATACGTTGTAGAAAAATGGATATTGCCTTTTAGGGCGTGGTCTACCAAAATTTTTATCATCATCAATTATTAATTTTTATTTGTACCAGATATTTTTTTTCTTATTTTAGACACAAAATGTAACTAAATGTGGCTCTTATGATATTTTATCTCATAGTTTTCGCGTAATGGGCTGTTAAAGTTATATTTTGCATGTTCCGTTTTAAGGACTACTAAGAAACGAACTGATATACCAAACTCAAAGAAATCACAGTGGATAAAGACATTACAGGCTACAATGGCATGCTCATAAAAATAAAGATTAAAAAAGATTTGTATTAAAAAAATATTGAATATTTAAAACTTTTATTAATTTTCAGTTTAAGCATTTATTTAAAATGCTGATAATGTTAATTTAAGCTCTGCTTCCATGTTAACGGAATTACAAGTTTATTGTTATCACAAGGGACTTTTTATGAACATTTATTATATCAGGTAGTGTAAAATATCAACGTTAATTATCTATATAAAATTTGCTTACAGTGTAACATGTCGGTGAGGAGTGTCACTGCTTACGAGCTTAAAATGAGTTTTGTTACACATCTTTCATAGAATGAATAGTTGACGTTTCACATGTGCATGCAGTTAAGTCTTAGACGTGTTGTTAGTCTTAATATTTATTGTAAATTCAGTAAACTCTTTTGATCACAAAGTGTACGACAAAATTTTATTAAAATACTTTTATTACTTTTTCAATAAAACTAACTGCGCGTATGCCTACATTACAAACTAAAACTAATATTTTAGTTGCAAAATTGCATTTTTTTTTTTTTTAAGAATTTTACCATACTTTTATAAAGACCTACGTACAAGTATTGTTGGTTAGTGAATTTTGAAATAAAAAGAAATAGTTACGCACAGGTTTTCTAACAAACATAATTTAGAAGCTTAGCTGAAGCTAATAAAGGGTTTTGACGTCCACCACAAAGCTTCTATAATTATAAAAATTTAAATAAAACATATATTATTCTGAGAAGTGAAACATAGAAGGAAACATACAGATCTTTGCATATGAAATCTTGTAGTGATACATATGCTTGTATGAAAATGATATTTACAAACATAACATTTAAACTGCTTTATACTAAACGTTCGTCTTATTTACAAATATATAGCTAAGTTAGGGAAGTATTTCCAGCCATGGCGTACATACGGTATTAGCTACTAGACATTGTATTGTGTGAGGAGAGAATTTATCATTTACCAACCATTATAAAAGCCTGTCTGAAAAGATTCTAAGCTGACTGATACAAAAATAATAATAAACAAAACCACACAGTACGAACATGAACACAAGCTGCTAACATGCTATACCGTGATCAAAGAACAACGCCGAACCTTCGTTTTCAATATTAAATTTAATTATGAGTAATTTAATCAAACCGTTTTCAAAACAGGTAAATATGAACAAATAATTAAAATTTTGCACTCATCAAATAAGATAAGTAAAAAAAAAAATGTCTAAAACTAAATCTTGCAAAATAATTACTATGTCACAGCTCTTTCTCAAATGAAGGTATAATGTAATGTAATACGAAATTGTAAAGAAACAACAAAAATTCTTATTCACAATGAAGTTCACGCTGCTTGGACATATTCAAAATAACTAAGATACTTTATTTTGCACCAGAACTAATTATTAAATTATAAATTTATAAATTTACGCAACAAAAATTACATATTTTGTAAACTTGTCCTCCTTGTCACGAGTGTAAGACGTTTAAACCGCAAATGACAGTAAATTTATAAATTTACATCATCATAATTGAAAAGTTAAAATTTCCATATTATTTAATACGAATAATATTTTGTATTATTTCCCAGATATTTTCTGAAAATTTTCCATGACTTCATTTAAGTGATGTGAAAAATTTTGTATATTCTTTAAATGTATTAAACGACCATAAGCCATGTTAAACTGTGATGTTTTACAGTTAGAAAAGTTCTGAAACTTAGGTAGCGAATTTGTCAGTCATATCAATAACAAATATGTATAAAAACTTTGCAGTTCTATTTGGTACCAAAAACCTCAACGACGCTGCATATGTACATGTTTTAAATCCGTGTATGGATGTGTCGATATAACCACATCTATTGTATTACACACCTTGTTATCTACCAGTATGCTATTATATTGTCACGGTATTCCTTCGTATGATTGACGTAATTTACAAAACAAATCGCTGTAGCTCAGTTCATATAAATAGTTATGTTAATAAATTATTTGGTAAATATGAATATTTTGTCGTAACAGCAAATCGGTTATTATATATGCACCTGGTTTTTATAATTTCTGTTCTAAAACACATGTAATACTTTCTTAAACTACGGAAGTAAAAAATTAAACATTAGTAAGATTTTTTGTAAATATTGTTGTTTAGATAATTTTAAGTTGCTCAGTAACTTGCAGCTTTCCTTGTCGATGGAATGTAAATGTAGAATAAACCACGAGTCACGGAGTACTAGGTATAAGAACATATATTGTCATGGCTAGGGTTAATAACTAGGCTTACTACTATAATCTGTTAAGTATTGTCAAGTTGTAGTAAATGTATCATGTAACTTGTCACTTACCTTACACCTTCAGATCAGTTCTAAATTTATAGTTTTTCAAAGCAAGTTGTTAAATTCTATTATAGATAGCGTTGGTTTCTCTTTTTATATTCTCTTCATTCACCTCGATCGCAAATTCTTGTCTAGCAAAGTTTTTAGTTTTGCCTTAAGTATCCTTAGCAACCACAGTCATTTTGTTTGAATGTAAACAGAAACCAACAAGCTGTGTTAGAAACAAAAAAATTAGTTGTGTGTATAAATACAGCTGCTAACGTATAGAATAATAAATATTGAAATCCGGGGAATTATTAGTTATGCAGACTTCTTATCACATCTCATTGCCTGATAGTTACTGTTACGAAAATATTTCCCATTCTGCCTCTTATTAAGCTAAAAACCTAGATATTTGTAGTAACGTAGTCTCTTTGTATAAGGAATTATTCTGCTTTACTAAGAGCCATAAAAGATAACTTGTTTTTTAATTGGCAATTATATTTAAAATATTGTTGTATCGAAAATCGAGTCAATGTTTATTGTGTTGGAAGTAAAAAGTTGTATTATACAATATATTTAAGAAAAAATGTTTATAGATACTCAGAAATCTTGGGACTATTACACTACTGATATATTTCTGGACGCATTAAATAAACTCTTTATGTATTAAGCTTTACCTGATGTTTTGTTGTACAGACTACAGAATATAGGCTCCTGCCCAATGTTAAGTAATTGACGCCTGGTAAATAAACATTTTTTGGACCTCACATGTTCACAATAAATTTAAATCTGTGTAATTTTAAATACATATTACCATAATGCACGATGTAAAACTTAAAAGTAATATTGGATTTTTTTTTTGTGAAAAGAAAAGTTAGAATGTTAAGTAGTAATATTTCCTACGCATTGATTGATTCTGTCAAAATGAATGTGTATTGGTGTGTGTGTGTGTGTGCGCGTGTATATATATATATATATATATATATATATATATATATATATGTATATGTATATGTGTGTGTGTGTATGTGTGTGTGTGTGTAATAAAGTGCCCACACTCACTCATCAACGCACTGCCCAAATCACTGGACCGAGAAACGTAAAATTTTCATCGTAACTTCCCCTTACTGCGCATTCAGTAAGGAAGGATTTTTCGAAAATCTAATTTTGTTTTCGCGAAATTCTCTATAACTCTCTAACCTGATGACATGTTTTTAATTCTTTTGCTTCAAAACATTGCCTAAGCAAATGCATATTTCTTAATTTTTAAATGTTTCGAAATTCGAAAATTAAGGGAGTGAAAAGCCTTTGAATGTGTTTTCAATCAATCTTCTATGTCTCTTAAACCTCTTAAGATATCGAGGTGATATTTTCAATAGAATAGTGCACATGTAAATGTTTAAGAAGAAGTTCCAGGAATTTTCATAATTCGTCCTTGAATGCCAGTAAAAAATATGAAACGTGTTTTCAAATAATTATCTGTAACTCCTGAACCATTTGAGATATCGAGGTGGTTTTGCTCTAAAATGAAGCTAACGTAATTATCTTGAAAAAGTACTCAGGATTATTCGAATTCGACAATTACGGGTTTTAAAAGTAGTAAATTGTTATAGAACGCGCAGCCATATAGCACTGAGTAATAAAGTTGAAAGCCTTGCTAGCTAGGTAAACAAAACAAACTTCATTATCGCTGTGTTGTGAAATGAAACTGAACTTGAGAGCGATGAGCGAGAGAACTGCTTTAATGTTGCTGATCCTGTTACCATCTGTCGTACTAGGTTCGCCGATGAACAGGTAATAATGTTTGGTCTTCCATACGTAACTCAGTTTAGATTATTCACAAAACACACGGCTTCACGTTGTAGTGATCAACCTGTTGTTTCTACATAAACTTATGTCACTTCTACATACTGACACACAAGTTGAGTACAATTACCTCCGCTACCATTTCGTAATGTTTTTATATTACAGTAATACATATTATTTTATTAGAATGTTTATTTTTAAGCAATATTTTTAAAGTAAACGTAGTAAGTAGACATGCATACCTTATCAAGTTGTAGATGAAAGTAAAAACATTAGTATCATTAAATAATGAAAAATAACATTTCAATTATGCCTAGGAAATTTTATATTTATTTTACTCTATATGAATTTATACTTGAGTGCAATATTCATAGTATACACAATGCATTATTCATATACGGATTTCAGGAAGCAACTTGTTAATAGTTTTTACACCTCATAATTCAAGCTAAATCACGTAAATGTGAAATACATGAACAATAAAATACAGCAATTGTCACAGCATTGTTCTCACGTAAGTCGCGTCTTTTAATCAAACGAAACCCTTTGATTCTTAATTTAATACGAAAGTGACCAGAGTGTTAACTGAGCTTATAATGTGTAGTTAGGTACTCAGGTGAATAATTCCCTGCTCTGAGTAGTATTTTGCTAGCCTACTGTCCACATTGCGCCGCCTTTACATACATCTCTGGTACGAACAGGGACGAATACAAGGAGTTAGGAAGTAACAGCATTTATCGCCTGTAAACAACATAAACAAATAAAAATGATACACAAGAGGCAGTTATTCCTCTCAAATGGATTTATATTGTATTTAGGCCTACTATTGTAACGTTTTACTCAGCAATACATGAAAAGTACGATAAGCAAGAAACATGAGCCTGTGTTAAACTGCACATACAAGTTATACTATTGTACTATTGTGTGTGTGTGAATATAAGACAATGGTCTCGCACATCCTAAAACTTACCATTGGTTATGTGGACTGATGTAGACCTACAGGGCGATAATTAATTCACGGATACGGACAGCACCGTGTGAACAAATGACCAAAACGATACAGAAATTACTAATTGGTAAAATGTCGTCAAGACCATAGTTTACGGAATAGGTACAAAATACCACTGAGCGGGAGTGTAGGATGGGTTGTTCGCATTCCCTTGACATTTTCAAGTAAACTACGTTCTTTACGACTAACGTTTTTTTCCCCCTCTTAGTTTCGGGCACAGATTGATATAGTGTTGTTGTTATCCACGAATAACATTATTTTTACTTCCAGTTCGCTGTTTTTTTTTACCATCAATGGAACATACTTCCATCCTAAATTACGGGTGTTTGGTACACTAATGCATAATAGTGTTATCTAGTTTGTTTTTACATCAAATCCACTTTGCACTATCCGTATACACGAATCATCGACATTCTGCGGAGGTTGAAAATGAGTAATGTGTGCAAATTTCAGGAATAATTCCTGTTAGGATAAAAAAATATCAACTTACGCCTTTAAACGCAAAACTTGAGTTTCAAATCTTCTTTAAAGTACAAAGTAGTGGACGGCATGGTAGTACATGTAGTCTGTTAGATGAGGTATGTGAAGAAGCATGCACGTGCGCACTGCAGTAGTTACGTCGCACATGTCCTAATGTGACGTCCTAGAATGACGCCAGAGGCAGAGGGAATATGTTGTCCCAGTGTCTATATGTCCACAATGGACTCTATATACATAACAACTTACAGACGTGCTCATAATATAACTACAAATGTTAGAGATCCGGAGACTAGGCGGGCCATATAACTGGACCAACACGGCCAGGGAAGACTTGTCGAGGTGTACTGCCACAGTAATGTAGAAGTAGACGAAGGCAACATGTCATAATATTCACATAATACTGTGTACTTCCAAAGACACGTATTCCAGCAGACGTGGATGCCCCTGCTCTCAACATGTGAGCGTGCCACAGTAATGCGGAGGAATGAACATTCTTTAGTAAAACCCACATTTGTTCATTATTCTGACAGGAAAGATTTCCCGAAAATTGTCCCTTTTTTCTCAAAATCTATCTGAATGTATAAATTACAACTTTTACGTTTACTACTAAGTTTTGCATAGCATTAGTAACGTGAATCAATGTTTTACCAAAACTAATAGAAAGATCGTAGGAGTTTATTGCAGCAAATGGCGGAAATAAGAAATAGTTCACAGACCTTGTCTAATGTACAGTGCAGTGACAAATAGTGACATGTTTCAGGGAAACAGTGGAGGAGACAGCGATGACCAACAATCCAGTCACTAGTTCAGAGTCCCTGGAGGAGAAACCTGAGTCTAGCGTGAGTTGTTCATACAATCTCGTCATTACTTACTTGTTATGTGATGTCTGATACACGGAGATCATACTTCTACAAGCTGCAATCACTCACATCTCATGAGCTACAAGTATCTGTCCAGTAGAACCTAGTCCTCGCTAATCATGACCTACTATCCTCTATTGTGTTCCCCTCAAACTATTCTGTTACCGCGTTTGTTTGCGGTTACAGTTAACAAGATTTCCTAGAAAATTCTCTTAAATCCCATGACATACACGATAGAACTTATTTTTCGAATGCTGCAGGTTCTACATTTATGTTGTTCTATTCAGTCGTAATTTTCTGTTAAGAATTAGTTCGACCAAGGATTAGTTAGGCTACATATCTTGAAAAGTTGTTTATGTTACTAATGTATCTGTGGAAACAGAGGTCTCAGTTTTAATTGGGGTGAAATTTAATTTACCGATATAACTTAAATTT
>PNEQ01084656.1:0-13712 GCA_003012365.1 Medauroidea extradentata
TCTTCTCCCAGTTGGCCAGTAAGAGGTAATGCCAGGCTAGGATTCGCCCAACATATTTCCTGGAAGACGGAAACGAGAAGGCCTGGATATCTTCTACTCTTCAGTCGTAGAAAACATTTCCCCGCTGCTTTCCAACAGGAACAAATGCAGCGCCAGGTCTCGTAGATTCTCTTCAAAAGGAATTATAAGGCAAAAAAAATCGTCTCCAGGCATAGTCTTACTTGAGAAAGTCTTCGTAGCCTGACCTCTGCGTAGATTTTCGTTTAATTTTTCTTCCCTTCGACGTTCTATACTAAAAAATTTTCTTTCTTGTTGATTCCAAAGAGAAGGCAAAAATTCTGCTTCGAAAAACGCAGTGAAAAATGTAAGTTATTCTTTCTACTAGCCAAAATCGATTAATGTGTGGTCTGCAAATGACCTGGTTTTTAAATTAAATTACGTTTTTCCTAGTAAGAGCCTTTACAAAATTTTATGATTATTAAAAACATTTCCTGAAAATATACCATACATTTAACAAACATAAAAATTTAAATTAACACTAGTCACAGATAAATATTACTACTATAGAACAATTTCTTATTTAAATATTTATATTACCTGAATGTCAAAGTCATAATAAAATTCTAAGCAATACCTGTAACATACACATAATGTCTATGTTACAATATATATGTATATATATATATATATATATATATATATACATACATATACATACTAGCAGTCCCCCGCGGCTTTGCTCGCGAGTATTATTCGTAACTGATAATATTTACTTTAATTGAAAAACCTCTTTCTACACAAGATTTGTACTTCAGTCATCAAGTGTTAGAATGTCCAAGCGGCTAGTTGAACTAATTCTGCAGCAGGATAAGTAGCTATAGCTGTCCACGCGAAAAACAGTCTGAAGTTTGTCCCTGTCACTAACAGCGACTTCGCCTGAGCCTTATTTATAGCCCTGCCAATTTGACGTTGTAGGGTAGTTACATACACCTAAGGTAAGAGGTTAATCGAATGAAAAACATATGTTTACCCTGCGCACAACCATTGGTGACGGTGCCCTCAATTATATATTTTCAAAATATTCATTTTAACTTTATTGCCATTACAAAGTTTCAGTGGGTAAAGGTTTCGCGGAAACGTATTTGGTGCCCCAAACTTGAGATTAGTGAGATGATATATCGTCGGTTTACTGCCAAAAGTGACAAAGTCAAAACGAGATAAAATTATAAAAATGCTAGGAATATGTATATGTTGTTCACGAACAATTGCCCAAGTTTAAAGTCTATTCGTCGTTCTGTACAGTTGTGTCACAGTATAGTAACTTACCACATTTTTGTTAATATCAACAATTTAATACTGTTTTTAAACGAAATAGCATTTATGACTTAATCACTTTTGGCAGTATACCGACGATATATCAGCTGATATTGTAGAGGAACCTAAGTGGAAAGCGAACTGCAATTTTGCCCCTTTTAAAGACTACATGTAAATTGCACTAATTCGATCTGCCTTGTAGTTTTTGTGTGTCAGAATTGAACGTTCGCACGCAGCTTTTAACGGAATTCGAGCATAGAAACTCCCGGAATTTAGACCTGAGTGACAAACAACTGCGTCACGTAACGTCGAAATAATTCATGAAAATAAAATTTTATTAAAAAAAATAAAATATCTGTGTCCTGGGCTCATAGAGGTTGTACAACACCACGTCTCGATAGGTTACTGTAGAGTGAAACTCCTGTTTAGGTTGTTTCTCGCTGCTCGTTCCTGCTTTTCGGATCGTCCGCCTTGAATATTGACCGACTTAGTTTTATTCGTAATAATCACGTTTCTTACAAAGAAAAAAAATTACATATACATTTTTTAAAATATTTACATAAGCATCACTGACGCGAACAACACCTCAATATCGCTACTGGTTAGATAGATATCGTGGGTTGATGGAAAACAAATTTTGTGCTATTTCATCCTTTTGGGTGTCGAATTTCGAAATATTTTAAATTTATATCTTAGACATTTGTATAAGTATCCAACTGAAGTGTAAATCACATCGCTAGCCCGTTCAGTCGAATCAAAATCGATCATTCAATAAAAAAAAAAAAAAAAAAAAAACACATTATCACCCCTGCACAGTATTGAGAAATCGAATTTCGAAAATCTGAAAACCGTTTTGCGATAATTTCTGTAATATTCATCATGAAGCAAAAATTATTTGTATATCTCGACGGGTTCGATAGATATCGAGGATTTATCTAAAACACATTCAAGGTCTTTTCACCACCTAAGAGAATAAATTTCGAAAAACCCTTTAATCACGTTTTAGAATACTTTATTGGTATTTCGTGGACGTAAAAAACACAACATTAGCCCGCTGGGTTCAAAATATATCGACAATTAATAGAAAACGCTTTTCACCACTTTTCACCCCTTTTCACGTCCTTAGGTGACGAATTTAGAAAATTCCTGAAATTGCTTTTTATGTATTTGAGTAAGCATCAATCCTAAACAAAAATCACGTCGCTATGTAAAAAGCTATGGGTTCGAGATCTATCGACGTTTCTTCGGAAACACATTTCACCTCTTTTCACCCCCTTAGAGGTCGAATTTCGAAAAATCCCTTCTTAGTGCTCGCCTATGACCTGAGGGGAACCCCCACAAAAAATTTCACGATCTAGGTCCAGTTGTTTGGGCTGCAGTTTGATATGTCAGTCAGTCAGCTTTCATTTTTATATATATCGAGATATGGACATGACACAAACGTTCAGTCTCGATCGTGGATGAGAAATAACGATCCGGAACGCGAGGGGTCGTGGGTTCGGTTCTCACTGCTACCGCGTATTATTTTTATTAGTTATGCACAAAAAGATAGTCACAGACAAGAAAAATCAAATATTGCACTTAGTCAACAAAACAAGAAAGTTATTTACTGCAGCGAGAATATTTATTTCTTAATTACACACAAATCATCTGCTTGCGCAAAACATACGTTGTTTGTCTCAAGGGGACCTTTTTTGCAGTATTCATTTACGTGCACAAATAACTTCGTAAATTAGTTCTTTTGACCCTGTTTACTACAGATTTTAAAAGGTAGTTTATGTGTTTCAAAGGTGAATTTTCGTTTGAATTTCTGTTATGAAAATTACTCAGGTTACAAATATTATTCCCTGACTTAGAGAAGGAGGGGGGTTTGAGTAGAGCAGAAAATTGCTTATGATGACAATAAATCATTAAAGCTGTTCATATATGAGAAAAAAATTATTATTACGACGAAAAGTTTTTCCTGCCCTTCGTCACGTAATAATTCGTTTGCACTTAACGTCCGAGGAAAAATGGGCACGAAGTAAACTAAGATGACAAGGAGAAATATCGCTCTAGTCGTTAGGAGAAGTGCCGCTGCTCTACTGGCGCGCCGTAAAAAAAATGGCGAGTAGAAAAAACCGTCCGAAATGACGAAAGAGGGGAGATTTTAGTGGAAAGTTAATGCTCCGTGAGGAAGACTTAGGCGTTACAAATCACGCTGACAAATGGCAGGCCACAGTTTTCATCACGGCACTTGTTTCTCCAATGGCTGGGCCGAGTATAGCAAGTATCTTCGCTACATCTCTATGGAACCTAACCTCCACCGCTAGCATAGAATAACACTTAAGAAGAGTGTATAACGTGCGTCATCTCATAGTTTAACGAGCCGAAACAAGGGACCGATAAGGGCCATACTTGCACGCCAGACGAAAACGGAATCACCTTAAAATGCGGACCAGTAAACTGGAGTGCAGTGTTTTCGTTTTAGGCTGCTCTTAAAAGAGTGATCTTACAATTTTATTAGTCGGCAGTATGTTGTTAAGGGCGAAGCTTGTTTACCGCGTGCTTTATTTTTGTCGATACAGCCGTCTTTAACCGCATGGTTTAATTGTTTCCCAGACATCAATATATCTATTTTTTCTGTGTTATTATTGTATTTAACTTGCTTATTATTGCATTTACCTTGTGTTTTGTACTTCATAATTATCTTATACGTAAATTTTTTTCTTAAATCTTATTGTTTCATAATCAAATTAAGTTAAAGTTTAAGTCACCAGCACTCGATTAGATTTCGTAAAAGTTTAAGTGTTTTCACTTGTTTGTCCAACTACCAACCCTTGAGTTATATAGATATAAATAGAATATATGAAGAAATATACATAATGTTAATGTAAATCTATACTATATGTATTGTTCCTAAGAACGAGTACTGAATGTTTGGACTCATTGGAACAGCCAATAGATAAACAAAAAAAATTGTAGTGTTCATATACATTTCTTAAGATACAGTCAAAAGTATATTGATGTTACCATAATTGTATAGTAACAATGCTCAGCTGTTGCCCTGTTTACAAGCTGAAGTGTAGTATATTATAGGTATGCTCCATTTCATATAAGTTTGGATACATTTGACAGCAACTTATGGGCAACAATTTTCAGTATTTTGTGATTTGTTGCACGTTGCAAGACATTTTTAGCTTTAAAATGAACTCAAGATGTCCGTTTCAGCATTTGTACTGCAAAGTTTGTCTTGTGTAGTGACACAAATAACAAAATATTACAAATTATTGCCCATAAGTTGCTGTCAGATTTATCCAAACTTATATGAAATGGAGTATAGAGATGATTGTATATCGCGAAAATGTGTTGTGTCAACGTACCCTTGAAAACACTGCAGTTTCTTGTGACATGTATGATTGGGTGACATACGTCTAACACAACGTAGCTGTCTGCAGACTAATAATAGTCATCAGTCTAGGGCCAAGAAATTTTCGCGAAAAGAATTTTGCCCAAGTTTGTTTCAGTGCCATATGGGCACACCTGCAGTTCTTCTTAAAAGTCATTGATTGGATGTTTTAACGTCGCGTATATGAGGTTCCGCCCGCAAATTACAAACGTGTGGCGTTGTGGTAACCTTATTCTGATTGGTGCAGTCAAACAGGAGACGTAGCTTCACAAACATACGCTGCCAATAACCATGAAGCAAGGCTGCAGATGTGTACGAAGACACTGAAATAAACTGGGGCAAAATTCTTTTCGTGTATTGCAACAACGGGATTCTCATTGGCTCAGTTAAATAGGGAAACAACTCTAAGTACAAGAGAAAGCCTTTACATCAACTGAACGTGCGTTGAAATCCAACAAACAGTCAAGTTTTCCCGCGATAAACCATCATCTCTAGTTATATGGGATCATTACCGGCCATTTTGGAATAATGAAACTTCTGCATTTAATGTGGCTTGCACATTTTCTATAACGTATTACTAGAAACCTGTAAAATACGCGTTATTTTCTATCAGAAGACTCCGACGTACTGTACGCTCGTACGCTATCTGCCATTAGCTGAATTTGGTGATGCTCGCAGGAGACATCTTCTGGCCAATAGTATAAGTCTCCCAGTCCTAGTATGCAGGGCACTCACAGTCAAATGACACCACAGCTATCCAATTAAAACACGAAACATGTTCAAGAATCTATAGGACAGTGAAGGCTAGTATATCACCAAATAATAACGCGAATTTTGCATGTCTCTACGTATTACCCTTCACCAAGACAGAGATAATAGTTAGAGACATGCAAAATTCGCGTTATCATTTGGTACCAGACTATACTTCACTTTCCTATACATAACAGAGCATAATCTGCAATTCAATTGGCAACGAACTTTTATGTGTTGTCATTTACGTGTGTTACGTCTTGACACGGTGGCCTCTCTACCGTGTAAGCATTCTCCGCGGCAAGTCACGACAATATCGGCCAGCGGGAGACGTCGAACGAGCCTATAGTCACTTGGAGTCTAGTCAGCTGTCAGAAAATAACGCGAATTTTGCATGTCTCTAATAATAGTTTCTTACGTTGTAAACGATCGGCTCGACTACTATTGCTTATACTATACCTGTGACGATCCGCAGAAAAATGACTTTCTTCCTCCGGAAGGTTACTATCAAAAACTAAGAAAGGTAGTGAAGGTGTAACAACGTTGTAACACTTAATTAGGTAATATCTGTGCCATGTCAGACGGTGATTTGTAATAAATCTCATTTTATGGAACTTGCACTGAAAATTGAAGAATTCGAAAATGACAGATACTGATCCCCGTTAAGACCATGATCTCTCGTTTATTTCAAACAATTGCAAATAGCTCAAATATTTTTTAACCAAATGCTTTGAAAAAATTTGAGACCGTGTACAGTCATACGATACACAATTTTGCCAGAGCGTTTTTTAAATTAATGTACCGTTTGCGAGCAAAAAATTATTTTGCTTCATTTTGGCTTATTTTCACAACAAAATGTGTACTATTTCGGGGGCAAAAATCTAAAAATCAGTTTGGTGTATTGCAACAGAAAAATTCATATGCAAACGTTGATATATAAGTGTTAAAACGGCCAAAGAAATTTTTGATATATGTATTAATTTGCATTACAAAAAATATTTTCGAAACCACTGCTAAACTAGGGAGCGAGGCCTTAAATGCCTCCTACTGTGAGTGTATTAATTACTTCTATTACTATTTAGGATGTTGTTTTACAGTCTACACAGTACAAAAACGTTCGTTCCCACAGCAAAATATTTGTTTAAATATAACACATTGAAAAGTTACTTTACCGTAAGTAAAATTTTGTTAAAAAGTTACTGTAATGGTAAAAAAATGGTGTTATTGTTATGATAATTTATGTGAATTCTTTGTCGTGAAGACAGTTGTGATATTTTTAACGCAAGCTTTATGTTAAAGAAAAAAATTATAATCTTTGCTACAAAGAAACTTTTATTATTTTCAAATAAATCTTTTTTCATACATCATGTGACACAAAACGTTAGTTTTCCGCATTAGATTTATTGTAAGACATGCTTTTTTTTACAGCATGTTAAATACTTTTGCGGCATACTTTCCAGTGAATCATACTTAAACAAAATGTTGCTGTGGCAAGGAAAGTGTTTTACTGTGAATCTACTTCATAGTTATTGGCGGTGTACATTAATTCAGAGACGTCTCTTAACTGACAGTACCATTCAGAAGGTTACTGCGAAACAATACGTCTGTGATATGTAGGGACCCCTGATTTGCGCGAGAATCATTTTGCCCCAGTATGTTTCAGTGTCTTACGTACACGTGTGCCATTCATATTCATGGTAGCGATTGGATGTTTATACTCTCACAAGTCTTGTTGTTCTACCCGCAAATCACTGACGTGTTGCTCTGAAGTCACCTTAAGGGCGTGGTCTACCTCAATTTTCATCACCGTTTTAAATTTTTTATTTGTACCAGATATTTTTTTTCTTAATTTGGACACAAAATGTGACTGAATTTGGCTCTGATGAAATTTTTTTATCTCTCATAGTTTTCGCGTAATGGCTTGTTAAAGTAATATTTTGTATGTTTCCGTTTTAACGACTACACTAAAACCAACTGATATACCAAACTCAAAAAAATCACAGTGGATAAAGACATTGCAGGCTACAATGTTATGCTCATAAAATTATAAAATAAAAATTATTTGATTTTAAAAAATTGCCGAAACTGAAAATAAAAATTTAAAACATTCAATACTTTTTTTAAAAATACAAATAATTTTAATTTTTTAATTTTATGAGCATGTCATTGTAGCCTGCAATGTCATTATCGACTGCGATTTTTTTTTAGTTTGGTATATCAGTTGGTTTTAGTGTAGTCGTTGAAACGGAAATATGCAAAATATGACTTTAACAAGCCATTACGCGAAAACTATGAGAGATAAAAAAATTTCATAAGAGCCAAATTTAGTCACATTTTGTGTCTAAAATAAGAAAAAAAATATCTGGTACAAATAAAAAATAAAATAATGGTGATGAAAATTGCGGTAGACCACGCCCTTACATGTGATTGGCTCACTCAAATGAAATACGACTGTTTACAAAGATACGCTGCCAGTAACCCTGAAGCTGAACTGCAGATATGCACCCAAGGCACTGAAACAAACTGCGGCAATATCCTTTTCACGTAAATCACGGGTCCTTAGTGATATGCATATAAAGTCGCATGACGCTGCAAGTTAACAACATCCAATCAGTGGCCTTGAATAAGAGCTCAAGGTGTGTACCCTATCCATCAATGTAAACTATCAAGCGATGATGGCACAGTGGCGAGATACAGGACTCCCATTAGGGAGAATCCGAGTTTGATTCTTGGTCCTGCTATCGATTTCTGTTTCCATTGGTTTCCCGCAATGACTCCTGGCGAATGCTGGGTTTTCTCCTTACTATGGGCCACTGCCGATTCCTTCCCCATTTCCTGCTCGAATATGCCATTGGTTTCATTATAAGATATTACCTCATGTCTACGAGACTGGGTCCTTCCTACCCAACACTGTTTGGAATTAATTTATCTGCTATTGTGATAAAACATAATGCCAGTAAATACTAATGAATAGAGAACATTAAAGTTCTAGGTTTCACACAGATCTGTAGCCTCCACGAATATGTTTGCACCTCGAGTTCAATAGAGACACAACTCAGAATTTGGTCGTTTTGAGTTAGGCCTCTATTGTAATGCATCTTTCAGTGGTATTTCTGATGGTAACGTCAACACTTATTTAGCATATATGAGAGGTGTAATTTCTGAGTTGATGCCTTATCATTTTTTTATATTTTTCACACATATATGATAAAAATAATACAATCATCATAACGTAAGAGTATTGACAACTGTTAATCATGTATGTTTCCCACATGAAGTGTGGTATTACGGTTAAAGTGAAATTTTTCGACACCCAAATTGATTTTTCCATTATAACTTCAATTGCTAATATCTCGGAACCATATTTTTTGAGTTGTGCTCCTACTGATCTAGAGGTGCGGATATGTACTCGAGTAGAAAGCGGCTGCTCATTGGCTGCTGACAAATACAGTGATACCTCATGGGCCTGCATTTATTTGCCTCTTTTCTATTGGCTCAGTGCTCTCCAGTTGGTGCCATAAGACAAGGACCAATTGCAAATGTGATACGATCTTACAGTTGTTTGAAACCGAGTTTGGGACCAAAAGAGTGAATTTTCCAGGACAGACTTTAAGCAGAAAGGAACCAACCTTCAAAACAAGTGATTTTGAGATAAACATGCCACGTAGAAGGAGAAGATCCGGAGAATGTCTTTAACAGTTAACGAGTACTAAATCACAATATTTGACGAAAAATAAAGAGTCCGGAAAAAACTGTTCATACGAGTTTTGAGTTTTACATACACACGCAAAACTTGAACCTCGAATATCTCAGTTGCAGGGAGCTATGCGATGGTTCCTTTCTGTCAAGGACGTTGAACTCATCATTTTATATTTGTGCCAAACACTGTTCAAATTTTACACTTCAAATAACATGCCATTCCCCCAAATAATAAAATTAGGTCCGACTGTTTTAGCATAATCACATCAAAGTCACAAAATGGCAGTTACGGAGTAGCCAAAATAAAAATAATTTATTAACTTGCAGAAACACGATAATTCATACTAATACTAAACGATTTGAGCTACTTCACGACTTTTTTGTAAACACAAAGGGATAGATTTTCGTATTTTTTAAAAATTAATGAAAATTAGTAGGCTACATTTTTGCGTAACTTTGACTTTTGACTACCACTGAAAATTTTAAAACTAACTATTGTCAAACGTATCATAAAATGCATTCCTACATTGTCTTTTAGTTCCTGTAATTTTGAATTCATTAATTTATTACTTTTTTTTTTATTTTGGCTACACCGCAATGGCCATTTTGTGACTCTGATGCGTGATTACGCAAAAACTATGGGGCCTAAGTTCGTTTTTATTTGGAGAAAAATACATGTTATCTGCTGTGTAAAAGTTGAACAGTGTTGGGTACAAATATAAAAAAATTAAATTTTACGGGTCCAACGCTTTTAAATTATGTCAAATTGTGCTCGTGTGACAGCTTTTGAAAAAAAAAAAAAAAGTGTTTGTGCGCCAGCAAAGACTTTTTAACTTCACTTATTATCATTTCCAGCAGAAATTATCTGTTCTTGCGATACTGGGAATGAATGCTTGATTACGTAAAACATTGTTAATTGCATAACCAAGTCTGATTCTTCTCAAAATGACTCAGGGTCTCACACAATGATTATTTTTTTAATCTATTGTATCTAACGTGTTAAACTCGCAAGGCACAGAGGTGGAAGTCGAGTGCGACAGAGGTTAAAAAAAAAAAAAAAAAGAACCAGACTGTAAGCTCATTATCGCGAGATTAGCCGTGTTGACAGCTGCTCCCCTTTCCATTAGGTAAGGATTACTAGCTCACAGGCGCACCGTAATGTAATCTCTGCGCTAATATGTGGCGTGGCTGGCCGGCCTCGACCCTGCACACATTGATCACGTTATGTTCCTCTGTTTCTCAACAAAAATGTTTAATATAACGTTTGGTTTACCAACCGTCGACTTTTTTTTTTCTTCTATTGAGTTACAAACGAAAAATTGCGAATTACGTATTGTCAGATTACTCACAAGTAATCTAAAAAAAAAAAAAAAAAAAACTACATGGTTGTAAAATTTAAAAAAAAATGCTAGTTATTGTAGAGACAATTCATGTAACATCTGCCAGATTATGCAATCAGGTTAATAAACAAAAAATATACTGTCGTCATACGCAGTTTCAGAACTTCACAAAATCAAGAGTGGGACAATAATTCGAACTGAATTTTCCCGCTGTCAGAATTACACAATACCAATTATAAGAAAAAAAATAGTTTCTTATTAAGTGACGTCATCGTTGTGCCAACTTGAATTGGGAGTTTTTCAGTATCATTGTTATTTTCTCACAATAATTATCAATTATTTTTTGTGGCCTTGTATAAGCACTAATAGGATTTGTCTATATATTGTTTTTGTTTATGAAGTTAACTACGGTGGCGGACTTTGCCTTTGGTTCACAGTTATAGGCGGTTCGCAACAAAGTGAGTACCGTTGAAGCACAAGTTACTTTTATTCTATCAGTTAATTTATTTTTTCTTGACACTATTTAACATGGACAAAGCACCCCAAACAACACCCAAAGTGTATAGATTGTACGTGACCCAAACGTTAGGGTCCAAGGCAACAATAAGTAATATTTTTTTTAATCGTTATCCCAGATGTCAAAAGTGCTCAGTTTATTGTGAAGCGCCTGTATGTTAGGGTACTTCCGTTTCCCCTGCAGTTGCTCGACATTCACCTCATTCACTCCTCGACAGGTCTCAAGACCTCGCTGTTAAAACAGCACTGACCAAAACATCGTTCACAACACGAGAGGATTTAATGAGAACGGCTGCGTGAGAGGCACTTTTGAAAGTATGTAGATTTATATCCAACATTTTCTCTGAGCGAAGATAATGTTGGGAAACATCTCTGAAGTTTTATTTAGGAGGTTCCGGCAATTATGGAGTAAGGACGGAAGAGTGTCGGAAGTCCCGAGAGACTCGCGCCTCCTATTTCATTATCGCATCTCCCTAACCCACGACCGACACGTCCATTGGTCTCCCAGTTAACCATCTCCATCGCTTAACTTTCTTCCTTCTCCAAGGCATCCAGGCAAAGGCTTACAAGTTAATTAAACTCCCATCCCTTCTGGGATCCTGATGAGCTTCTCTCTTCTTCTTCACTTTCTTTCTCTCTCTCTTTCTTTTCTTTTGTGAACTCGTACCCTTCCTGTCCATTTCGGTCGCCGCTTTTTAATCCGATTAGAAATAATCCGTTTGAATGGAATTTTCTTTCTCATAAATCTAAATTACTTCCGGTGGTGAAGAGATGACCTGTTACATGCAGCTACCCGTCTCGAGGACACTTTTCTGTTGGATCGTGGTAATTCTCCTCTTCCTTCAGTGTACCACCACGCCGCATTAAACTCTCCGTGAACAACGTTAATTAGTCCTAAAGTAAAACGACTTCCCTAGCCACGTAGCCCTTGTATCGTTAACTTAAAACTAAACGTGGTAGTATTAAATGCTCGAGGAATTTCCTACAACAGAAATTCTTACAATATAGTCTCAGACTCGCCAGCTTAAGTGCGCTTCCGGAAGAAAATAACTTACCAGAACTCATATAGATTTTCTCATATATTAATATGGTGGGTTAGTATGCGAATCTCCTGTCAGCCTTCCTACTTTCTAGAGGAAGTATAACTTATGTTGTCACTTTCCTGCCTGTGAATGGGGCGTGCTGTGCGTATGGGTCTTTCTAAAAGTGTTTAAACCAGTTAACGAAGTTCATTTAAAATCATATCACTTATGGTATTTCACAGCCAC
The DNA here is from genome assembly GCA_003012365.1 of Medauroidea extradentata. NCBI lineage: Eukaryota > Metazoa > Arthropoda > Insecta > Phasmatodea > Phasmatidae > Medauroidea > Medauroidea extradentata. The sequence goes on from PNEQ01084656.1 coordinate 12,276, forward strand.
GGTAGACATTAATTTTTTGAACTCGTAATAAGCATTATTTCAAAATGGTGGCAGTCGTATATTTTTCCCGCTACGACATACATGTCTCAGGAACATTTGACACATTTCTAAGGGGGGAGGTCATCGAAAATTTATATTGTTTTAATAATTTTTATATTTGTACGAGATGTGGTTTATTGTACAGACATACACTACAAATAAATTTTACTGTAATGAAAATTTATTTACGTTTCATATGTTTTGTATGATGACGTGTCAAATTACAAATTTGAATAAAACGGGTTTATACTAGAAAAGAACCGACTAACTTACCGAAACGAAATAACAGTGTCACAAGATGTGTATAATAACGACATTGAATATTTATGGCATTTTTTAAAATACCGAATTTTTAAAAATTCTAATTCCACGAAGCTTTGAATAAGAACGTCCGTGCACTATTAGGCAAATAACAAATTAAGTACGACATAGTTTATAAAAATCATTATAGTTCTGTTTATGAATGAATTTTAATTACTTGATGACTGTCTTACATATGGAGGTGTTTAAGGGGAATGGATTATGATTGCTGCTACGTTGCTACATAATCAACATAAACGCCACGGAATTAGTATTAACACGCCAAACTATTTTATCAAAGTTTACGGCATTTCTCCCTCTTCGTATATTACAGAGACGAAGTTTATCTGCAAGTCTTGAAACAAAGTGTACCCTGCTTATCGGTTACATTCCCTACCCTGGAATTCACATCCCGAAGCAATATGTTGAATGTTGTTTAATCCAGAAGAAATACTGTGAGAACGTTTTACGACAATTTTATGCTAGCTTCGGTTGGTTCCACTGTTAACGGAACTCTTTAAAAATAAATCATTGGAGAAGAAAGTCGACCTGCTCGTAACTGTACTTACTTCACAGCAAAATAGTAGGAATTGTTAAGTGTTTTCCACCACGATATTTGTTATGAAATGTTACGTGGAACCATTTTTAAGTGTTGTCTATAAAACTGGTTCATTGCGAATAACTGCTTTTTACACTGACCCCCATTTCAAGTCCGCGACTGAATACACGGGACGGTAGGCAGAACCCTTAAGGTGGCCGCCTGGGTGGACGGATTTTGCGTGCTCGAGGCCTAGCAAATCAGGAGCTATAAGGACGAGACAGCATGCTCATCACGCCTCACCCTCGCCTCTAGGCGCACGTCACTGAACTGTCGTGGCAGGACGCATCTAGGCTTTCCTTCGCCTGGGGAAAGAATTGTGAAGATTTGCCCCCCCCCCCTTATTTTCATACGCCTTTTTCCATTAGTCCAATCAACCCAACAGTAATAAACGTAGCTTGCATACGTTTGTTTTGCACTCGCGTAAATAATAGCATAGAATATTAGTAGAAATACATCAAACCTGTACTTTACTAGCTACCATTAGCAGTGATTTATAT